>JAXIVJ010015506.1:22500-31410 GCA_036785665.1 Chirona hameri | reverse complement strand
CTAGGTGATTTTTTTTTACGCAAGCTGGGGTGCCGGCGAGTCGTTTGAGCTCCTTCGCGATTAAATCGGACGGTAAACGAAACAATTAGAGGGTACCCCGTGCGATGACATTTCAGTGACCTCTGGAGGTCAAACCATTTGTGCTAGGTCAAAACGGATTGCATATTCGTGCATAACTCGATGAGATATGCTAAGTTTGGGGAAAATCGGAACTCGACGCTGAAAACGAATACGAATACGACGCTAACTTGACGCACATGCATTCCGTGGGGTGGATTTGATTTGGGCTGTAGCGCGTTGACAATCACAATAGGAAAACAATATGATTGGTAGGATCGGGGGGGGGGGGGTCCAAAGTTCATATGGCAGCACGGCGTACATTTCCCTACGAGGCCATAGGGTTCCATGTTAAAAAGCCATTTTACGGGCCCACGGTTTTTTTTACCTGCAACCGATACGACAATAAAAAGTAGCTAGAAATGAAGCGTGAACATTTTTCTTTCGATTTCCGGGTTCAAAAGTGTACGCCGTCAGGTTCGTTTTCGAGCTATTAAGCATCTCGTGAACCCATGCAGATCGAGCGATGGCCAAGCGCGGGTTCGAATCCCGCTGCAGACAACAATTTTTCAATTCGACGGAATGAGGAAACGACGTGAATAGTCAGACTGTGGCCTTTTTGAAATATTATATTATTGCTAATGATCTATCAACTAAATAATTAATGTATTATATATTAATTAATGCATTTATTATTTAGTTATTATCATGTGAGAAGACCATTAGTAATGCAATAATATTAAATATAGGTATCGTACGTGATTAGGAATATCATATTTTAGGCAACATACTGTGGCAAAATATCCGATATAGACATCAGTATTCTTGATTTGCACTATATATATATATATATATATATATATATATATATATATATATATATATATATATATATATATATATATACATATACATATACATATACATACACATACACATACACATACACATACACATAACACATAACATACAGACATACAGACACACAGACACACAGACACACAGACACACAGACACACAGACACACAGACACACAGACACACAGACACACAGACACACAGACACACAGACACACAGACACACAGACACACAGACACACAGACACACAGACACACAGACACACAGACACACAGACACACAGACACACAGACACACAGACACACAGACACACAGACACACAGACACACAGACACACAGACACACAGACACACAGACACACAGACACACAGACACACAGACACACAGACACACAGACACACAGACACACAGACACACAGACACACAGACACACAGACACACAGACACACAGACACACAGACACACAGACACACAGACACACAGACACACAGACACACAGACACACAGACACACAGACACACAGACACACAGACACACAGACACACAGACACACAGACACACAGACACACAGACACACAGACACACAGACACACAGACACACAGACACACAGACACACAGACACACAGACACACAGACACACAGACACACAGACACACAGACACACAGACACACAGACACACAGACACACAGACACACAGACACACAGACACACAGACACACAGACACACAGACACACAGACACACAGACACACAGACACACAGACACACAGACACACAGACACACAGACACACAGACACACAGACACACAGACACACAGACACACAGACACACAGACACACAGACACACAGACACACAGACACACAGACACACAGACACACAGACACACAGACACACAGACACACAGACACACAGACACACAGACACACAGACACACAGACACACAGACACACAGACACACAGACACACAGACACACAGACACACAGACACACAGACACACAGACACACAGACACACAGACACACAGACACACAGACACACAGACACACAGACACACAGACACACAGACACACAGACACACAGACACACAGACACACAGACACACAGACACACAGACACACAGACACACAGACACACAGACACACAGACACACAGACACACAGACACACAGACACACAGACACACAGACACACAGACACACAGACACACAGACACACAGACACACAGACACACAGACACACAGACACACAGACACACAGACACACAGACATACAGACATACAGACATACAGACATACAGACATACAGACATACAGACATACAGACATACAGACATACAGACATACAGACATACAGACATACAGACATACAGACATACAGACATACAGACATACAGACATACAGACATACAGACATACAGACATACAGACATACAGACATACAGACATACAGACATACAGACATACAGACATACAGACATACAGACATACAGACATACAGACATACAGACATACAGACATACAGACATACAGACATACAGACATACAGACATACAGACATACAGACATACAGACATACAGACATACAGACATACAGACATACAGACAGACAGACAGACAGACAGACAGACAGACAGACAGACAGACAGACAGACAGACAGACAGACAGACAGACAGACAGACAGACAGACAGACAGACAGACAGACAGACAGACAGACAGACAGACAGACAGACAGACAGACAGACAGACAGACAGACAGACAGACAGACAGACAGACAGACAGACAGACAGACAGACAGACAGACAGACAGACAGACAGACAGACAGACAGACAGACAGACAGACAGACAGACAGACAGACAGACAGACAGACAGACAGACAGACAGACAGACAGACAGACAGACAGAAGACAGACAGACAGACAGACAGACAGACAGACAGACAGACAGACAGACAGACAGACAGACAGACAGACAGACAGACAGACAGACAGACAGACAGACAGACAGACAGACAGACAGACAGACAGACAGACAGACAGACAGACAGACAGACAGACAGACAGACAGACAGACAGACAGACAGACAGACAGACAGACAGACAGACAGACAGACAGACAGACAGACAGACAGACAGACAGACAGACAGACAGACAGACAGACAGACAGACAGACAGACAGACAGACAGACAGACAGACAGACAGACAGACAGACAGACAGACAGACAGACAGACAGACAGACAGACAGACAGACAGACAGACAGACAGACAGACAGACAGACAGACAGACAGACAGACAGACAGACAGACACAGACAGACAGACAGACAGACAGACAGACAGACAGACAGACAGACAGACAGACAGACAGACAGACAGACAGACAGACAGACAGACAGACAGACAGACAGACAGACAGACAGACAGACAGACAGACAGACAGACAGACAGACAGACAGACAGACAGACAGACAGACAGACAGACAGACAGACAGACAGACAGACAGACAGACAGACAGACAGACAGACATACAGACATACAGACATACAGACATACAGACATACAGACATACAGACATACAGACATACAGACATACAGACATACAGACATACAGACATACAGACATACAGACATACAGACATACAGACATACAGACATACAGACATACAGACATACAGACATACAGACATACAGACATACAGACATACAGACATACAGACATACAGACATACAGACATACAGACATACAGACATACAGACATACAGACATACAGACATACAGACATACAGACATACAGACATACAGACATACAGACATACAGACATACAGACATACAGACATACAGACATACAGACATACAGACATACAGACATACAGACATACAGACATACAGACATACAGACATACAGACATACAGACATACAGACATACAGACATACAGACATACAGACATACAGACATACAGACATACAGACATACAGACATACAGACATACAGACATACAGACATACAGACATACAGACATACAGACATACAGACATACAGACATACAGACATACAGACATACAGACATACAGACATACAGACATACAGACATACAGACATACAGACATACAGACATACAGACATACAGACATACAGACATACAGACATACAGACATACAGACATACAGACATACAGACATACAGACATACAGACATACAGACATACAGACATACAGACATACAGACATACAGACATACAGACATACAGACATACAGACATACAGACATACAGACATACAGACATACAGACATACAGACATACAGACATACAGACATACAGACATACAGACATACAGACATACAGACATACAGACATACAGACATACAGACATACAGACATACAGACATACAGACATACAGACATACAGACATACAGACATACAGACATACAGACATACAGACATACAGACATACAGACATACAGACATACAGACATACAGACATACAGACATACAGACATACAGACATACAGACATACAGACATACAGACATACAGACATACAGACATACAGACATACAGACATACAGACATACAGACATACAGACATACAGACATACAGACATACAGACATACAGACATACAGACATACAGACATACAGACATACAGACATACAGACATACAGACATACAGACATACAGACATACAGACATACAGACATACAGACATACAGACATACAGACACAGACACAGACACAGACACAGACACAGACACAGACACACACACACACACACACACACACACACACACACACACACACACACACACCACAACCAGTCAACCGTCGGATCGTAACTGGACCACACCAACTCCACTTCTGTCAACTTCAAACCGACTATCTGAGCTACCTGACATTTCTGAGCTACCTGACATTTCTGACTATCTGACACACCGCAACGTCTCCCCCCGCTCGTCTCCCCCGCTATGTTTTATGTATATATATATATATACCGCTCGTGCTGACAAGCGATCTCGAGACGGCAGATTCCGATAGGAAATCGCTTCCACAACCCCAAACCCCTCCCCCTCCACACACAACGATACAGCAACGTGAGAAGAAACACGTCACAATGCACTATCCCTCTAACACCAACGAAATGGTATAATATCGGCCACCCTCTCCGCCCACCCTCTCTCGGCCACCCTCTCCGGATAACTCCGCCCCTCCCACCAACCCTCGGTCCCTCCCTGCCGATCCGCCGGCAACACTGGCGGCCGTGGTTAATTACCTGCAGTCCGGACGTGGTTATTTAACCCGCCATTGACTAGGGGGGGGGGGGCGTTTAACGCCCCCCCTGATTAATTTTCGAAATAGCTGAACAACTAATAGCGCTATCAACGTGAAACTTCGCGTACTTTCTTATAAATCATCTTTACGTCTTGTGTGCAAAAATAAAAATAAATCGTCGAATTTTTGTTCGAGTTATAGCGAATTTAGTGACGTCACTACACATGAGTTTTACACCAAAATCAGCTCAACTTTGCCAAGCCGAACAAATGCCATATTTGAAGCAAATTGCAATCGAAAAACGGCAAAAGATAGCAAATTGCAACGGCTAAAAACTGGCTATCTCGGATTTTTTTTTTGTCACCCACAAAAACTAAAAAACTTTTTTGTTGTGAAAATTCACAAAATCAAAATTTTCTAAAATATTTATAAAAAAACGGCAGATATATGAGAGAACCATACCTAGGCAACTACCATGCCACATTTCAAACTGATATCTCCATTTTTGACTGACTTATGACATCTAAAGTATGGACAACTTATGACATATTTTGAAATTGCGTTTTTGTCCTTTATTGACTAGATACAGACAAATCAATGCCACCACTGTATTTCTGAGACAAAACTGGTCTAGCAACATGCCTTTTTGTTTAGATTTGACCATTTAAAATGTTGACCTTCGGTGACCTGAACTTGACCTGAAATTGGCATTTACTTCACTACATGAAGTCAGGTGGTAAAATGACTATCACTATCGAATTATACGTGGAAAATAACTCATACAACATGTGTTGCATGACTTTCGTAGATATTTTGAGCATAGTGACCTTTTGTGACCTGACCTTGACCAACAATCTCACTTTAGCTCATGCGGGATGTGTATCATACCTTTGGCAGCACTTTGGGTGACACTGTTCGCAATACTCAAATACGCCTATTTTGACATTTAACCTGACCGTGACCCGACATTTTACCTCACTTTGACATTTTTAAGCATGCTTTAGATTCGTCTCATTGAGAGCTTTCGATTGCCGCCTTGCGCGTCTCGCTGCGATCATTGGTTCGGAAGATAACCAGAGGGGGGGGGGGGCGATTAACGCCCCCCCCTCAGTCAATGGCGTTCTGCTGAGACCCCAGTCAATGCCGGGTTAACTGCAGTCCGGCCCGCCGTGGTTATTTACCTGCAGTCCGGCCCGCCGTGGTCAGTTACCTGCAGTCCGGCCCGCCGTGGTCAGTTACCTGCAGTCCGGCCCGCCGTGGTCAGTTACCTGCAGTCCGGCCCGCCGTGGTCAGTTACCTGCAGTCCGGCCCGCCGTGGTCAGTTACCTGCAGTCCGGCCCGCCGTGGTCAGTTACCTGCAGTCCGGCCCGCCGTGGTCAGTTACCTGCAGTCCGGCCCGCCGTGGTCAGTTACCTGCAGTCCGGCCCGCCGTGGTCAGTTACCTGCAGTCCGGCCCGCCGTGGTCAGTTACCTGCAGTCCGGCCCGCCGTGGTTATTTACCTGCAGTCCGGCCTGCCAGCGGACGGCGGCGGAGAGTGCCGTGACGACCATCAGTCGGACCGAGGCGGCCATCTGATCCCGCTCGGAGAGCTCCAGCAGACGGCTGAGCACGCCGCGCTCGGCCAGCCGGCCGGCCAGCGCAGCGTCGCAGCCGAACAGCGCCGCCGCCAGCCGCACGCCCACCTTCAGGTGGCGCAGCTTGTACGGCAGCTGCGGCTGGTGCACGGCCGCCTCGAAGTCCAGCCCGTGCTCCAGCCAGCCCAGCACGACCGGCACCGGGTCTGCCAGCGCCGCAGAGTACACACACTTAATGACACTGGAGCCAAGGGGGCGATAAGACTTTGCAACTTTGCAGTCATATCAAACAAAGTCACAGATAAGAATTTGGAACTTCATTCGGTTCTGAACGAAGTTCTCCAAATGTCACATATTTCCATATAATATTTCTAACGTCATTATTTACAATCAAACTCCAAAGCATGACACATTTAAGTGATTTACAAACTATTCAGTAGGAAACCACCAAATCTGAGCCACCCTTCAACACACACCCGCATCCACTTATAATACAGCCATGGGGAGCAGTGGCTGCCTGGCCTCGCCAACCTCTCACCGTCGCCGTCGCGCAGCATCAGCTGTCCGAGCGCGGCCGACAGCTGCGGCACGATGGCCTCCATGTCCTCCACCCAGGCCTCGGAGGGCTCGCCGCCACCGCCGGTCGCCGGCTGCGGCTCGCCGTGCGCTGCCACCAGCTGCGCCAGCCGCTCACACGCCTCAGACGTGACGTCACCCAGCTGAGCCAGCTCGAACGGCGTCGCCCACGGCGGCCGCAGGCCCTGACGTACACACAGATACAGACAGAGAGACAGACAGACAGACAGACGGCGTTCAGTCAGTATGTCCAGAACAGCACGGCTTCAGCAGAGGTCACTCACGGTGTCGGCTACGCTCGACACTGTCAAATTTATGACTTGGGACACTGACAAAGTAACAGTAGTACTGACTACCGAGGCCGACACGTCGAGTAATGATTACCGCGGCAGTAATGATTACTGCGGCCGACGCGCCCTGATTGGTGATACCGCGGCCGACACGTCCTGTAGTAATGATTACCGCGGCAGTACTGATTACCGTGACCGACACGTCCTGATTGGCCGACACGTCCTGATTGGCATTCAGGCCCGTAGACGGTTTTCAGAACAAGAAAGCCAACTTCCCGAACCACACATTCCATCCGATCCGAAAATCCCCGATGTCTTGGGATTTAAGGACCGAAATCCGAAAATGCCCATCGCCGTATACCTCATGCCGGTGTCCACTGTCCGTGCCTGTGTCATGTACCGGCATCAGCTGATACAGCGCAGCCCATAGAGGCGCACCCCGTTCCTTTCCGGGTGTTCGCGGCCTACACGTACCGAGAGCGGCATCAGCTGGAAGGTGTCCGGGTTGAAGGGGCGCAGCGCGTCCTCCCAGTCCTCGTCCTCCGGGTACTCGAGCACGTCCATCGGCTCCTCGTCAGACATGATGTCCTCCAGGCCGGCGTCGTCCGGCTCGGGCGGCGGAGTGGGCGCGCCTGCCGCTGCCGGAGCGGTGGTGCCGGCCCCGCCTGCTCCGCTGCCCTCGGCAGCAGCCGGCGCAGCGCCGGGGCCGGGACTCGGAGCGGTAGCCTGGGCCGGCGGCGGCGAACTGGCGACGGCCGGGGCCGGGCCGGCGGCGCTGGCAGGCTGCGGTGGGGTGGCGGCCGTCGGCGGCGCCGGCGAGCCGGGGGAGGCCGGCGCCGGTGGCTCGACCGGCTCCAGGATCTCGTCATCACTAATGGCCTCAACATCGCCCGGCGAGAGCGGGTGCAGCGGCTCGTCCTGTGCGGCTGGTGGACGAAGGGGGGGGGGGGGGGGGTCACGGAGAGGCCGCATCCGTGTGGCACGCCAGCCGGCACAGTCGATGCGGGATGCACAGTGTACAAGTCAACATTCGAAATGACTCCCAGTCATCCAGTGCTAGCCGGTGCTAACACGACATACTTTGAACGATTAACTCCAAAAGTGGAGGGAAATTTTACAGCCATTTAGGTGCGGTGTCGAAAACCCTGAGTTGTTCACAAGATCGAGACATCCAGCTGGACAGCGGACACCAGAACCGAAACTGTCGGCTATCGAATAATACCAACTGACCATCAATCAATCAGTGATCACACCATCAATACCTAATGCTACCGGGTG
>JAXIVJ010015506.1:0-20000 GCA_036785665.1 Chirona hameri | reverse complement strand
AGACAGACACAGACAGACACAGACAGACACAGACAGACACAGACAGACACAGACAGACACAGACAGACACAGACAGACACAGACAGACACAGACAGACACATACAGACACAGACAGACACAGACAGACACAGACAGACACAGACAGACACAGACAGACACAGACAGACACAGACAGACACAGACAGACACAGACAGACACAGACAGACACAGACAGACACAGACAGACACAGACAGACACAGACAGACACAGACAGACACAGACAGACACAGACAGACACAGACAGACACAGACAGACACAGACAGACACAGACAGACACAGACAGACACAGACAGACACAGACAGACACAGACAGACACAGACAGACACAGACAGACAAAGACAGACACAGACAGACACAGACAGACACAGACAGACACAGACAGACACAGACAGACACAGACAGACACAGACAGACACAGACAGACACAGACAGACACAGACAGACACAGACAGACACAGACAGACACAGACAGACACAGACAGACACAGACAGACACAGACAGACACAGACAGACACAGACAGACACAGACAGACACAGACAGACACAGACAGACACAGACAGACACAGACAGACACAGACAGACACAGACAGACACAGACAGACACAGACAGACACAGACAGACACAGACAGACACAGACAGACACAGACAGACACAGACAGACACAGACAGACACAGACAGACACAGACAGACACAGACAGACACAGACAGACACAGACAGACACAGACAGACACAGACAGACACAGACAGACACAGACAGACACAGACAGACACAGACAGACACAGACAGACAGACAGACAGACACAGACAGACAGACAGACAGACACAGACAGACACAGACATATAGACAGACATACATACATACATACATACATACAGACAGACAGACAGACAGACAGACAGACAGACAGACAGACAGACAGACAGACAGACAGACAGACAGACAGACACAGCCAGACAGACACAGACAGACAGCCACAGACAGACAGACACAGACAGACAGACACAGACAGACAGACACAGACAGACAGACATACACATACAGACAGACACAGACAGACAGACACAGACAGACAGACACAGAAAGACAGACACAGACAGACAGACACAGACAGACATAGACAGACAGACACAGACAGACAGACACAGACAGACAGACACAGCCAGACAGACACAGCCAGACGGACACAGCCAGACAGACACAGCCAGACAGACACAGCCAGACAGACACAGCCAGACAGGCACAGCCAGACAGACACAGACATACAAACACAGACAGACAGACACAGACACAGACAGACAGACAGACACAGACAGACAGACACAGACACAGACAGACAGACACAGCCAGACATACACAGACAGACAGACACAGACAGACAGACAGACAGACACAGACAGACAGACACAGACAGACAGACACAGACAGACAGACACAGACAGACAGACACAGACAGACAGACACAGACAGACAGACACAGACAGACAGACACAGACAGACAGACACAGACAGACAGACACAGACAGACAGACACAGACAGACAGACACAGACAGACAGACACAGACAGACAGACACAGACAGACAGACACAGACATACATACACAGACATACAGACACAGACATACAGACACAGACATACAGACACAGACATACAGACACAGACATACAGACACAGACATACAGACACAGACATACAGACACAGACATACAGACACAGACATACAGACACAGACATACAGACACAGACATACAGACACAGACAGACAGACACAGACACAGACATACAGACACAGACAGACAGACACAGCCAGACAGACACAGCCAGACAGACACAGCCAGACAGACACAGCCAGACAGACACAGCCAGACAGACACAGCCAGACAGACACAGACAGACATACACAGACAGACAGACACAGACAGACAGACACAGACAGACAGACACAGACAGACAGACACAGCCAGACAGACACAGACAGACAGACACAAACAGACAGACACAAACAGACAGACACAGACAGACAGACACAGACAGACAGACACAGACAAACAGACACAGACAGACAGACACAGCCAGACAGACACAGCCAGACAGACACAGACATACAGACACAGACAGACACAGACAGACACAGACAGACAGATACAGACAGACAGATACAGACAGACAGATACAGACACAGGCAGACAGACAGACACAGACATACACAGACAGACAGCCACAGACAGACAGACACAGACAGACAGACACAGACATACAGACACAGACAGACAGACACAGACAGACAGACACAGACAGACAGACACAGACAGACAGACATAGACAGACAGACAGACACAGACAGACAGACACAGACAGACAGACACAGACAGACAGACACAGACAGACAGACACAGACAGACAGACACAGACAGACAGACACAGACAGACAGACAGACAGAGACATACAGACACAGACAGACAGACACAGACAGACAGACAGACCGACACAGCCAGACATACACAGACAGACAGACACAGACAGACAAACACATACAGACACAGCCAGACAGACACAGACAGACAGACACAGACAGACAGACACAGACAGACAGACACAGACAGACAGACACAGACAGACAGACACAGACAGACAGACACAGACAGACAGACACAGACAAACAGACACACAGACAAACAGACAAACAGACAAACAGACAAACAGACAAACAGACACACAGACAAACAGACAAACAGACAAACAGACAAACAGACAAACAGACAAACATACAAACAGACAAACAGACAAACAGACAAACAGACAAACATACAAACAGACAAACAGACAAACAGACAAACAGACAAACAGACAAACAGACAAACAGACAAACAGACAAACAGACAAACAGACAAACAGACAAACAGACAAACAGACAAACAGACAAACAGACAAACAGACACAGACAGACAGACACAGACAGACAGACACAGACAGACAGACACAGACAGACAGACACAGACAGAGAGACACAGACAGAGAGACACAGACAGACAGACACAGACAGACAGACACAGACAGACAGACAGACACAGACAGACAGACACAGACAGACAGACACAGACAGACAGACACAGACAGACAGACACAGACAGACAGACACAGACAGACACAGACAGACAGACAGACATACAGACAGACAGACAGACAGACAGACAGACAGACAGACAGACAGACAGACAGACAGACAGACAGACAGACAGACAGACACAGACAGACAGACAGACAGACAGACAGACACAGACAGACAGACACAGACAGACATACAGACACAGACAGACATACAGACACAGACAGACAGACACAGATAGACAGACACAGACAGACAGACACAGACAGACAGACACAGACAGACAGACACAGACAGACACAGACATACAGACACAGACAGACAGACACAGACAGACAGACACAGACAGACAGACACAGACAGACAGACACAGACAGACAGACACAGACAGGCAGACACAGACAGACAGACACAGACAGACAGACACAGACAGACAGACACAGACAGACAGACACAGACAGACAGACACAGACAGACAGACACAGACAGACAGACACAGACAGACAGACACAGACAGACAGACACAGACAGACACAGACACAGACAGACAGACACAGACAGACAGACACAGACAGACAGACACAGACAGACAGACACAGACAGACAGACACAGACAGACACAGACACAGACAGACAGACACAGACAGACAGACACAGACAGACAGACACAGACAGACAGACACAGACAGACAGACACAGACAGACAGACACAGACAGACAGACACAGACAGACAGACACAGACAGACAGACACAGACAGACAGACAGACACAGACAGACAGACACAGACAGACAGACACAGACAGACAGACACAGACAGACAGACACAGACAGACAGACACAGACAGACAGACACAGACAGACAGACACAGACAGACAGACACAGACAGACAGACACAGACAGACAGACACAGACAGACAGACACAGACAGACAGACACAGACAGACAGACACAGACAGACAGACACAGACAGACAGACACAGACAGACAGACACAGACAGACAGACACAGACAGACAGACACAGACAGACAGACACAGACAGACAGACACAGACAGACAGACACAGACAGACAGACACAGACAGACAGACACAGACAGACAGACACAGACAGACAGACACAGACAGACAGACACAGACAGACAGACACAGACAGACAGACACAGACAGACAGACACAGACAGACAGACACAGACAGACAGACACAGACAGACAGACACAGACAGACAGACACAGACAGACAGACACAGACAGACAGACACAGACAGACAGACACAGACAGACAGACACATACAGACAGACACAGACACAGACAGACAGACACAGACAGACAGACACAGACAGACAGACACAGACAGACAGACACAGACAGACAGACACAGACAGACAGACACAGAGAGACAGACACAGACAGACAGACACAGACAGACAGACACAGACAGACAGACACAGACAGACAGACACAGACAGACAGACACAGACAGACAGACACAGACAGACAGACACAGACAGACAGACACAGACAGACAGACACAGACAGACAGACACAGACAGACAGACACAGACAGACAGACACAGACAGACAGACACAGACAGACAGACACAGACAGACAGACACAGACAGACAGACACAGACAGACAGACACAGACAGACAGACACAGACAGACAGACACAGACAGACAGACACAGACAGACAGACACAGACAGACAGACACAGACAGACAGACACAGACAGACAGACACAGACAGACAGACACAGACAGACAGACACAGACAGACAGATACAGACAGACAGACCCAGACAGACAGACCCAGACAGACAGACCCAGACAGACAGACCCAGACAGACAGACCCAGACAGACATACCCAGACAGACAGACCCAGACAGACATACCCAGACAGACAGACCCAGACAGACAGACCCAGACAGACAGACCCAGACAGACAGACCCAGACAGACAGACACAGACAGACAGACAGACAGACAGACAGACAGACAGACAGACAGACAGACAGACAGACAGACAGACAGACAGACAGACAGACAGACAGACAGACAGACAGACAGACAGACAGATAGACAGACACAGACATACAGACAGACAGACAGACGCTCACCACCGACCATGATCGGCTGAGGACACCCAGCGATTATAACTTACTAGAAAAATAATACAAAAGGCTAAGAATACAACGTACAAAAGGTAACCATGTTGATGAATTTTTTTTTGGGGGGGGGGGCGCACCAAACCGTGTGGTCATACGGCGCCCACACAAGGTAACCATCTATTGAAAGCTTTCCAGGACCAGCAGATCCAGGGGCTTTCAAAACATATTGTATGAGTGTTGCTTTCCGTAATATTGATCAACAACTTTCCGCATGTGTGGTTAATCTTCATCAACTTGTGTTGCTCTTCTGACGTTCGGCGCAACGCTGAGTTAAAAAGACCACCAGAGTAGGATGCTCAATGTTCATAGCTACCCCCAAACATCCTCATATCGCTACGACATACAGTGACCACGCCTGACACAGGATGGTGACCACATTTAAACCCTCATACTTGAGTTTGCTTACAACAAGTTACTCGTCCACCCATGCACTGCAATGTCTGACAGTAAACCCAATATAAATACCACCCACGTAACAACGGACACCGGACGAGAACAAAATGGCCATATTGATACTGTAAATCTGTGTGTAGTTGACCGAGTGTGTGCCTAGCCAGGTATCTGTTTGTGTAGTTGACCGAGTGTGTGCCTAGCCAGGTATATGTTACCTTGAGAGGTGGCGGCGGGGTGGATGGTGCTGCTGCCGGCGGCGGCGGCGGCGGCGGTGGCGGGGTGACGGCCTCCCTGCTGGGCGGAGCGGCCGCGGCCGGTGCCGGCTCCCGCAGGCGGGTCAGGGAGCCGTACACGGCCAGGGTGATAGCGCTGTACCAGCCGCGCAGCACCAGGCCGTCCGTCGGCGTCTGTCGAGGGGCGCAGACACGGCGTCACCACACAGCCGACAGCAGTACTGCGTCACCACACAGCAGACAGCAGACAGCAGTGCTGCGTCACCACACAGCAGACAACATACAGCAGACACGGCGTCACCACACAGCAGACAGCAGTACTGCGTCACCACACAGCAGACAGCAGTACTGCGTCACCACACAGCAGACAACAGACAGCAGACACGGCGTCACCACACAGCAGACAGCAGTACTGCGTCACCACACAGCAGACAGCAGACAGCAGTGCTGCGTCACCACACAGCAGACAGCAGTACTGCGTCACCACACAGCAGACAGCAGACAGCATACACGGCGTCACCACACAGCAGACAGCAGACAGCAGTACGGCGTCACCACACAGCAGACAGCAGTACTGCGTCACCACACAGCAGACATCAGACAGCAGACACGGCGTCACCACACAGCAGACAGCAGACAGCAGACAGCAGTACGGCGTCACCACACAGCAGACAGCAGTACTGCGTCACCACACAGCAGACATCAGACAGCAGACACGGCGTCACCACACAGCAGACAGCAGTACTGCGTCACCACACAACAGACATCAGACAGCAGACACGGCGTCACCACACAGCAGACAGCAGACACGGCGTCACCACACAGCAGACAGCAGACAGCAGACAGCAGACAGCAGTACGGCGTCACCACACAGCAGACAGGAGTACTGCGTCACCACACAGCAGACAGCAGACAGCAGACACGGCGTCACCACACAGCAGACAGCAGACACGGCGTCACCACACAGCAGACCGCAGTACTGCGTCCCCACACAGCAGACATCAGACAGCAGACACGGCGTCACCACACACCAGACACGGCGTCACCACACAGCAGACAGCAGACAGCAGACAGCAGACAGCAGTACGGCGTCACCACACAGCAGACAGCAGTACTGCGTCACCACACAGCAGACAGCAGACAGCAGACACGGCGTCACCACACAGCAGGCAGCAGAAACGGCGTCACCACACAGCAGACAGCAGACACGGCGTCACCACACAGCAGGCAGCAGAAACGGCGTCACCACACAGCAGACATCAGACAGCAGACACGGCGTCACCACACAGCAGACAGCAGACAGCAGACAGCAGACAGCAGACAGCAGTACTGCGTCACCACACAGCAGACATCAGACATCAGACACGGCGTCACCACACAGCAGACAGCAGACAGCGGTACTGCGTCACCACACAGCACACAGCAGACAGCAGTACTGCGTCACCACACAGCAGACAGCAGTACTGCGTCACCACACAGCAGACATCAGACACGGCGTCACCACACAGCAGACAGCAGACAGCAGTACTGCGTCACCACACAGCAGACATCAGACAGCAGACACGGCGTCACCACACAGCAGACACGGCGTCACCACACAGCAGACAGCAGACAGCAGTACTGCGTCACCACACAGCACACAGCAGACAGCAGTACTGCGTCACCACACATCAGACAGCAGTACTGCGTCACCACACAGCAGACAGCAGACAGCAGACACGGCGTCACCACACAGCAGACAGCAGACAGCGGTATTGCGTCACCACACAGCAGATAGCAGTACTGCGTCACCACACAGCAGACAGCAGTACTGCGTCACCACACAGCAGACAGCAGACAGCAGACACGGTGTCACCACACAACAGACAGCAGACAGCAGTACTGCGTCACCACACAGCAGACAGCAGTACTGCGTCACCACACAGCAGACAGCAGACAGCAGACACGGCGTCACCACACAGCAGACAGCAGACACGGCGTCACCACACAGCAGACAACAGACAGCAGAAACGGCGTCACCACACAGCAGACAGCAGACAGCGGTACTGCGTCACCACACAGCAGACAGCAGTACTGCGTCACCACACAGCAGACAGCAGTACTGCGTCACCACACAGCAGACAACAGACAGCAGACACGGCGTCACCACACAGCAGACAACATACAGCGGTACTGCGTCACCACACAGCAGACAGCAGTACTGCGTCACCACACAGCAGACAGCAGACAGCAGACACGGCGTCACCACACAGCAGACAACAGACAGCAGTACTGCGTCACCACACGGCAGACAACAGACAGCAGTACTGCGTCACCACACAGCAGACAACAGACAGCAGACACGGCGTCACCACACAGCAGACAACATACAGCGGTACTGCGTCACCACACAGCAGACAGCAGTACTGCGTCACCACACAGCAGACAACAGACAGCAGACAGCAGACAGCAGACAGCAGACAGCGGTACTGCGTCATCACACAGCAGACAGCAGACACGGCGTCACCACACAGCAGACAGCAGACAGCAGACACGGCGTCACCACACAGCAGACAACAGACAGCAGTACTGCGTCACCACACAGCAGACAACAGACAGCAGACAGCAGACAGCAGACAGCGGTACTGCGTCATCACACAGCAGACAGCAGTACTGCGTCACCACACAGCAGACAGCAGACAGCAGACACGGCGTCACCACACAGCAGACAACAGACAGCAGTACTGCGTCACCACACGGCAGACAACAGACAGCAGTACTGCGTCACCACACAGCAGACAGCAGACAGCGGTACTGCGTCACCACACAGCAGACAGCAGACAGCGGTACTGCGTCACCACACAGCAGACAGCAGACAGCGGTACTGCGTCACCACACAGCAGACAGCAGTACTGCGTCACCACACAACAGACAACACACAGCAGACACGGCGTCACCACACAGCAGACAACAGACAGCGGTACTGCGTCACCACACAGCAGACAGCAGTACTGCGTCACCACACAGCAGACAGCAGAAAGCAGACACGGCGTCACCACACAGCAGACAACAGACATCAGTACTGCGTCACCACACAGCAGACAACAGACAGCAGACAGCAGACAGCAGACAGCAGACAGCGGTACTGCGTCATCACACAGCAGACAGCAGTACTGCGTCACCACACAGCAGACAGCAGACAGCAGACACGGCGTCACCACACAGCAGACAGCAGTACTGCGTCACCACACAGCAGACAGCAGTACTGCGTCACCACACAGCAGACAGCAGACAGCGGTACTGCGTCACCACACAGCAGACAGCAGACAGCAGACACGGCGTCACCACACAGCAGACAACAGACAGCAGACACGGCGTCACCACACAGCAGACAGCAGACAGCAGACACGGCGTCACCACACAGCAGACAGCAGTGCTGCGTCACCACACAGCAGACATCAGACAGCAGACACGGCGTCACCACACAGCAGACATCAGACAGCAGACACGGCGTCACCACACAGCAGACAGCAGACACGGCGTCACCACACATCAGACAGCAGACACGGCGTCACCACACAGCAGACATCAGACAGCAGACACGGCGTCACCACACAGCAGACAGCAGTACTGCGTCACCACACAGCACACAGCAGACAGCAGTGCTGCGTCACCACACAGCAGACAGCAGACAACAGTATTGCGTCACCACACAACACATTTCTTTCATTAAAAAATATATATTTTACATGTTAAAGGGAATAGGTCACCTTGAAAGTTGTCTTGAAATTTGACTATACGGGGTATTTCGTGCTGATAAAACGAATATGGCATTTGTTTGGACGATAGATGGATATCCGTCGAAAAATGGTCATGTTTCTCTTTTCTCCTTCATGACCATACAAAACTTCATGACGATTATGACATCATGTATATGGTAGCTTGGATATGGAAACTATTGCACACAATGACGACAGACTTTTTACACCCCTATATTTAAATGTGAACACATTCAAGAGGAGACTCGACAAGCACTGGGAAGAACGTTAGTACAGGACTAGGCCATCCAGATAGCACTAGATACTAGTAACTGAGCGGGCTTCCTCAGGTCCCTTGGGACCTTCCATGCCTGTACCCTAACCTTAACCTTAACCTTAACTTTAGGCATATATACGCAGGCTGTTTGTAACGTAAACAACTGTTGTGAGGACCCGAAACAAGTTTCGGGGAAATTAAACTTCTTCTAAAAGGGGCCCACTAGTTCTGTGTCGAAATTACTTAGGGTAGCGATATAATTATTTCACGACAACCCGTTTTTCGATATGCTCTACAAATCTGCTATCTCAGTTCAAAACTCCATGTTAAAGGGACTATCCCATCTTAACATTATATTTGAGTTGAGATAGACATTTTGATGGCTTGGCATTGAAATTAAGTAGAGTATCAGTTAAAACAACCACAATGATCTAATCAAAAAGATATTAGAGTTTGATTTTGACATCTGTAAAAAATAAGGCCCATGTGTATTTTAATAGGGCCTCTAAACCGACAGCGTCGTCTCTCTTTACCTAACTGGTAATGATAGTCAGCTTGTTTTAACCCTCGCCAGTGCGGGGGGATGCCACCCCTCGGTTTTTCGGCAATAACTCGCGTAAATATCAACCGATTGCGATGCAACTTCCAGTACCCTACTTGTGAACAATTTGACACATATTCTGAAAATTGTAAAGTTGTAGGTCACATGACCCGTCACATTTGACCTGTTTCTCAAGGTCATGTCAGGCGCAACTGGCGTCCGTAGTATTGATCTTTGTAACTTGTGCAGTTTCATAGTGTTTGTTGTTCAGGAGAATATGCACAGGTGTTTCCAGGTGACAGTTGTGGTTTCCCTTGAGATTGTGACCTCGATTGACCTTTTCAGAGGTCAACCGAGGTCACTGAACTCCGATGACCTGATATACTTGTTTGGCTTCTAGCAGTTTCTAGGACATTTTGTGACGCTGATTTCAAATTTGGCACCCATTTAGCATAATGATATGCTCATTCGCGATTCTAGCTCAATTAAATTCAATGTATACGCATTTACAATTTTGTTGAATTTTGGGTCATTGACATGACCTCAGAGGTCACATAATAGTTTAGGACCTTAAAATCGGGTATCAATGGCTTCCTCTCGTGACAAGCAACACGCTCGTTTTTTAATCGAAGCTCTAGCCCAATTAGGGGCGAAACGCTAGGGGTGTTGTACCTCCCCCCCCCCCCTGCACGGTCACGGACTGATCGGACGCTGCACGGGCGAGGGTTACCCGGCATTGACTGGGGTCTGAGCAGAACGCCATTGACTGGGGGGGGGGGGGGGGGGGGGGAGTAAACGCCCCCTGGTTATCTTCCGAACCAATGATCGCAGCGAGACGCGAAAGACGGCATTCGAAAGCTCTCAATGAGACGAATATAAACCATGCTCAAAATGTCAAAGTGAGGTCAAATGTCAGGTCACGGTCAGGTCAAAGGTCAAAATTGGCGTATTTGAGTTTAGGGGCCAAACTTTCCATCCAAAGCCTTCGATTGCGACCAGTTAGATGTCATAAGTCCGTACAAAAATGGAGATATCAGTTTGAAATTTGGTATGGTAGTTGCCTATGTATGGTTCTCTGACATACCTTCAGTTTAAAAAAAAAACAGATTTTTTTTTTATTTTGTGATAATTTCCCCCCAAAAACACGTTTTGTTTTTGGGTCAAAAACTAAAATTTTCACAAATCCGAGATAGCAGGTTTGTAGCCGTTGCAATTTGCTATCTTTTGGCGTTTTTCGACTGCATTTTGCTTCAAATATGGCATTTGTACGGCCTGGCAAAGTTGAGCTGATTTTGGCATAAAACTCGTGTGTAGTGACGTCACTAAATTCGCTATAACTCGCAAAAATTTCGAAGAAATTTCTTCATTTTTGCATACCAGACGTGACAACGATCTATAAGAAGGTATCCGAAGTTTCAGTTTGATAGCGCTATGAGTATTTTTTAGCTATTGCGAAAATTCATCAGGGGGGGGGGGGGGGGCGTTAAACGCCCCCCCCCCCGTCAATGGCGGGTTAAGGTCAGCCTTGGAATATTTTCGTCTTTCATTTCTCGATCCCCGGGTGGTTCGCAATCTAGATCTAGAGGCTAGCACTATCAGCTGGAGTTGATGCAGCAGTTGGCCGCCAGGGACCGCTAGTGAGCCAGGGTGATGACGTCGCAAGCAAATGGTACCAGTGATATATTTAACGCTAAATATGTATTTATTTATAAATAAATAAATAAATCATTTAGTGGTACCATTTGCTTGCGACGTCATAACACCCTGGCTCACTAGCGGTCCCTGGCGGCCAACTGCTGCAACAACTCCAGCTGATAGTGCTATCCAATCTAGACACCGGGTGGTTCGCTTTTTCTGCGCAATAGATGTCGACAAAAAATTGTGCCGTACATTTGGCAGCACAAAGGATTTCCCGGTTATGAAAAAATCAAATGACGTCACCAACCAAACTTTCCGCTTAAAACTAAAAGTTGAATATCTTCCAAGATAAACCCTTTTTTTCGGAAAAAAATCACGAACATGTTCAGCTGACCTCGACTGACAGGTAGACATACAATCAAGTGTGGTCCGACAACTTTCAAAAAGGTGGGACAGTCCCTTTAAAGGTGAACTATTCCCTTTAAAGGTTATTTAGGTTCTCATTTATATTAACCTCATGGCTAATGAATACCGTCATTCGGTCTCCTGGGTTACATCTCGGCTAACTAAGGATAGCTGCTCGTTCGGGGATCAATTACCCACATTGTATGACATTCTTGACCTCGAGTCATCTAAAGTCAGGTCACCATTAGGGTGGGACGAAAATGAAACTTGCATATGCACCGGGTATGGACACCTGCTCTGTAGTCCGTGCATGACCAAAATCACAATGCAATTTGTTTTGTTGGATATTTTCAGTTTGCACGCTGTCATTGTTTGAAAGCAAACACACCGGCGTTGCAGTCTCCATTGGCCGCGCGGCGTTAGCCGCCGCAGCTAACACCGGGTAGCGGCTGCCCATGAGATCGAAAGACTGTCCGCACGGGAAAAGGGCGTATCCGGTGAAAACGCGTCCCATATATCACGTTTAATGGGATTTCCGCTGTGAGACGGATCGGCCGGCACGCACGACTCCGGTGTGTGTGTGTGTGTCTGTGTGTGTGTCTGTCTCTGTGTGTCTGTGTGTCTGTGTGTCTGTGTGTCTGTGTGTCTGTGTGTCTGTGTGTCTGTGTGTCTGTGTGTCTGTGTGTCTGTGTGTCTGTGTGTCTGTGTGTCTGTGTGTCTGTGTGTCTGTGTGTCTGTGTGTCTGTGTGTCTGTGTGTCTGTGTGTCTGTGTGTCTGTGTGTCTGTGTGTCTGTGTGTCTGTGTGTCTGTGTGTCTGTGTGTCTGTGTGTCTGTGTGTCTGTGTGTCTGTGTGTCTGTGTGTCTGTGTGTCTGTGTGTCTGTGTGTCTGTGTGTCTGTGTGTCTGTGTGTCTGTGTGTCTGTGTGTCTGTGTGTCTGTGTGTCTGTGTGTCTGTGTGTCTGTGTGTCTGTGTGTCTGTGTGTCTGTGTGTCTGTGTGTCTGTGTGTCTGTGTGTCTGTGTGTCTGTGTGTCTGTGTGTCTGTGTGTCTGTGTGTCTGTGTGTCTGTGTGTCTGTGTGTCTGTGTGTCTGTGTGTCTGTGTGTCTGTGTGTCTGTGTGTCTGTGTGTCTGTGTGTCTGTGTGTCTGTGTGTCTGTGTGTCTGTGTGTCTGTGTGTCTGTGTGTCTGTGTGTCTGTGTGTCTGTGTGTCTGTGTGTCTGTGTGTCTGTGTGTCTGTGTGTCTGTGTGTCTGTGTGTCTGTGTGTCTGTGTGTCTGTGTGTCTGTGTGTCTGTGTGTCTGTGTGTCTGTGTGTCTGTGTGTCTGTGTGTCTGTGTGTCTGTGTGTCTGTGTGTCTGTGTGTCTGTGTGTCTGTGTGTCTGTGTGTCTGTGTGTCTGTGTGTCTGTGTGTCTGTGTGTCTGTGTGTCTGTGTGTCTGTGTGTCTGTGTGTCTGTGTGTCTGTGTGTCTGTGTGTCTGTGTGTCTGTGTGTCTGTGTGTCTGTGTGTCTGTGTGTCTGTGTGTCTGTGTGTCTGTGTGTCTGTGTGTCTGTGTGTCTGTGTGTCTGTGTGTCTGTGTGTCTGTGTGTCTGTGTGTCTGTGTGTCTGTGTGTCTGTGTGTCTGTGTGTCTGTGTGTCTGTGTGTCTGTGTGTCTGTGTGTCTGTGTGTCTGTGTGTCTGTGTGTCTGTGTGTCTGTGTGTCTGTGTGTCTGTGTGTCTGTGTGTCTGTGTGTCTGTGTGTCTGTGTGTCTGTGTGTCTGTGTGTCTGTGTGTCTGTGTGTCTGTGTGTCTGTGTGTCTGTGTGTCTGTGTGTCTGTGTGTCTGTGTGTCTGTGTGTCTGTGTGTCTGTGTGTCTGTGTGTCTGTGTGTCTGTGTGTCTGTGTGTCTGTGTGTCTGTGTGTCTGTGTGTCTGTGTGTCTGTGTGTCTGTGTGTCTGTGTGTCTGTGTGTCTGTGTGTCTGTGTGTCTGTGTGTCTGTGTGTCTGTGTGTCTGTGTGTCTGTGTGTCTGTGTGTCTGTGTGTCTGTGTGTCTGTGTGTCTGTGTGTCTGTGTGTCTGTGTGTCTGTGTGTCTGTGTGTCTGTGTGTCTGTGTGTCTGTGTGTCTGTGTGTCTGTGTGTCTGTGTGTCTGTGTGTCTGTGTGTCTGTGTGTCTGTGTGTCTGTGTGTCTGTGTGTCTGTGTGTCTGTGTGTCTGTGTGTCTGTGTGTCTGTGTGTCTGTGTGTCTGTGTGTCTGTGTGTCTGTGTGTCTGTGTGTCTGTGTGTCTGTGTGTCTGTGTGTCTGTGTGTCTGTGTGTCTGTGTGTGTGTGTGTGTGTGTGTGTGTGTGTGTGTGTGTGTGTGTGTGTGTGTGTGTGTGTGTGTGTGTGTGTGTGTGTGTGTGTGTGTGTGTGTGTGTGTGTGTGTGTGTGTGTGTGTGTGTGTGTGTGTGTGTGTGTGTGTGTGTGTGTGTGTGTGTGTGTGTGTGTGTGTGTGTGTGTGTGTGTGTGTGTGTGTGTGTGTGTGTGTGTGTGTGTGTGTGTGTGTGTGTGTGTGTGTGTGTGTGTGTGTGTGTGTGTGTGTGTGTGTGTGTGTGTGTGTGTGTGTGTGTGTGTGTGTGTGTGTGTGTGTGTGTGTGTGTGTGTGTGTGTGTGTGTGTGTGTGTGTGTGTGTGTGTGTGTGTGTGTGTGTGTGTGTGTGTGTGTGTGTGTGTGTGTGTGTGTGTGTGTGTGTGTGTGTGTGTGTGTGTGTGTGTGTGTGTGTGTGTGTGTGTGTGTGTGTGTGTGTGTGTGTGTGTGTGTGTGTGTGTGTGTAAACTTAAACGAATTCAGCGATTTGTATTTGAGCAATCAACAATAAACAACAGGAAACCACCAAGTGACGGCGATAGCCCAATATTATGAAATCACTGATCACACAGAACCGGCGACGAGGATTGTTTGTTTACAAATGCGGCCTTGGAATGCTACAGTGTGCGCGGCGTCCCGTGTCAGCCAATCAGCGCGCGCGGCTTTGAGTGCATACGCGGGTATTTCTCTTTCAATATTTTCCTAGTGTTTGGCAGGTTTTCAACGATGCATTTTAATTTAAGTCAAAGCTTAATGATTTAAAAATAAATACATTGTAATTTATGTACTTAAATCATATTTCAAAACCGCAATAAGGGCACTATATTTTCACGCGGATCATTTGGACGTTCAGCATAAGTAAGCAGTTTTGTCAATTTTGGTCAACTTAGACTTAACCAAAGTGGTCGAATCTCAATACACCGTTTCAGATCACGCCAGATCGATTAGTGAAGGATTCGACAAAATCGGTCCCATAGGCTCGGAGCATGGGTCTGCTAATTTCGTCTGTGTTTTAGACCATCCTGGGTAGAATTGAGTTTTACCCGGATAGATTTGTTGGTGCAAGAGGCCTCTGATGCTGCTAACTCGACGAACGTCAGCATCAAAACTCGCACGAAACCAGCGCTACCGGCCTTAGCGCTATTGGCGCTACCGCGCAACAATCGCCACCAACAGACTGTTCAATTTCAACTATTGCGCTATTGCTAGCCACGGTAAATAGAATACTAGGTAGCGCCGAGTGCCGGCCTTCAACACAGACCACTGATGAGGTGATCACTTTTTTCAGCTGTTTTGTTTAGGCTAAAAAGGTATTTAGACTATGGATATTTGAGTTAATTTATATTAACGTTCATATGTGAGACTTATATACAAAAAAGAAAGCAATTATAATTTAACTGTCTAATTATAAAAAGAAAAATGCCGGGTAGGGCATCTTCCAAATGACAGCGTTGTAGAAAATCCGAAGGTTTGAACTCAACTTTGAATGCATATCTGAAATTACAAGAAACTGACGACTGAAAAACACCTATTAGTCTCTGAAATTGAATTTGGGAAATATTCACTATCAGTTCTCCAATGTACAACACACCACAACAGCACACTCTCTTTGAACTGCAACCCATGTGATTTCAAAAACTAGAAATAGTCGGGTCGAGATAACTTCACATCTTGATCAAAATTTCAAGAGCTTTTAAATGATACAAAAGTTTATCCATAAATTTTGTCGAAACATAGTTAAATTTGCTCGAAAGCCTTAGGCTCTCGTTTGCAAATACTGGGCTGTATCTCTGAGCTTTGAAGAACCATAAATAGTCGGGTCGTGTAAATGAAAGCATTAAGTAGGTAATTCAGATAGTTTTATTTTGAGACACAAAAATCTTGGAAATTTTTGTTGCGCTCTTTAAAATTTGACTTTTAGGCTGTCATATTTCAAAGTTTACTGTATTGGCAAGCAGTGACGTGTTTCTTGAGTACTGCGCACACCGGAACCGTGAAAGTTGACCAATCAGCGACAGGAATTGTCGTTGCTGAATAAGCTGATTGACGCTGATAACACTGCACACGTTTGCAAAACATCGCCAGTGATCATCACTTCCCGAGTCCTCGCGCTGTGTGTTGAGTGTGCGGGTACGTAATTGTGATACAAATGTGCGTTTACGATACATTGTCAAATTTTAACAATGCTGCAATGAGCTCATCATTTAACGGGCTTTTAAATGAAGCAAAATTCAGTCAAATAATTTCGAAGCATCAAGCTTATTTGCCTCCCAAAGCCAATGGTGTCATGTGCAAATATATTGACTTCCTTGCATATCCAGTTCAAGTTTGAAAACAAAACAGTGAGATAAAATTTGCAACCAGTATGATAAAAGCAGCAGTTACTCAAATGTTTGATGTACTTTCTCAGCATATCAAACTGGCAGTGATAAAGAAACATCCAAGCATCATGATGATCATATTGATAGTTAACGACTGTAGCCTCAGACACATCAAAACATCAGATGTTTCATGCTATTGAAATGTAGATACCAATGCACTAAAGTGCCAATACTTTATCAGTGTCTTAGTGCATCAGTATTATGTGCACACACTGATAGCATGAAAAAATGAGATTTGGACATCTTCACCCTATGTCAAAACACTGGTGGCGTATTGGGGTTTTAGGGCGCCACAACTTTTATGTGTCAGTGTCAACTCTTATGCATTCATAGTGACTTCATGATGTTAGTAGTGTTTCAGTATTTAAAGGGAATGTTCACCTTTCTGAAAGTTGTCAAATATACATTGGTTGTAGTAGAAAATATGAAGTAAGTGCTGCTGAAAACCATTGTGATATTTTTTCACTCGCAAAGTCACAACGTTTACAAATAAAGTTTTTAGATTTGGGCAAATGACATCATTATATACCGCTGCTGATTGGCTGACAAAGTGGGATTGGCTGAAGAAGTGTCTGTTAGCCAATCAGCGGCTGCACCAGCCTGGATTCATTTTGCAAATGGTAAATTAAATTGCTTAAAAACTGTTAAGTTTTGGGGAAAATGACCTGAGTAATTTAGACATTTCAATAACAGCTCCAGATAATGGCTATCTCAATTTAAAACTAATACAAAGGTGAAACATTCCCTTTAAGTGTGTCAGCATCCTCTGCACCACATAGTAGAAGTCTGGCATTTTAAACATCCAACAATTGGACAGTGACAGCCGACAGGGGACAGAAGACAGTGATAGTTGGCAAGACATGTTTTTTATTCAAAATGTTGCATTTCAGACTTTAATGATTTGCACACTATTGTGATGCACTAATTGAATTATTTGTGCCAGCACTGAACATGTTCAAGTTCAGTCAGTCCTTCCATTGTATGCCTGTGTTGTATACAGACGGTACTGCTGAGTCCTAATATTTGCATGCTTGACATAATATTTCTGATTTGTATGCATTGTTTTCGCAGATCTGGTGCATGTCCGAGACCAACACCGACCCGACGCCGGTGGAGGTGAAGACGCGCATCCGGCTGCTGCTGATGGGCGCGTCACCGGCAGTGGCAGCCGGCTCAAGAAGCCAGCCATCGGCCTCCGGCGCCTCTATCGCCATGGAGAAGAATCCTGTGTACCTGAGCGCCAGCGTCCTGAAGGACCTCAGGGACGAGGGGGCGGTTACGGATGATCCGGACGACGACTTGCAGTCCAGCCAGCTCCTGCAAGATGCGCAGACCCACCAAGGACCGCCATCTGGTCACCCCGTGGCGGCCAGTCTGGAGTTCGGCCGGGAAGCTCTGGCGTACGTTGCTGGCTTCCTGGCGTACAAGTGTCGCTCCGTGGACAGCAGCCTTGGCACTGTGTCCGGCCAGTGTGCTCCCGGTCAAGCTAGTCCAAGAGCTCTGGGTGGATCGAGCGGCTGAACCGAGGAGCCTGGCTGTGCCGTCACTGCAGTGGCTAGAGCAGGTGGAGGCGTTTGAGTACTCCCGCATCGACCCTCGGGTGGTGCGAAAGTACGCCGTCACACGGACGCACATCCGCCTGAAATGGCTGCAAGGCAGCCTGAGGGAGTGCCGGGTGAATGAGCGCAACGCCAAGCGCATGCGCATGTATGCCCGGTCAGCAGTGTGAGGCACCCACCTGCCAAACTGCCTCGCCACCCTGCCGAGGACATGTTCGTTCGCTGGCCGAGGACATGTTCGTTCGCTGGCCGAGGACATGTTCGTTCGCTGGCCGAGGACATGTTCGTTCGCTGGCCGAGGACCTGTTCGAGCTGCTGGCCTGCTACTTCCGGGTGAACTTCACGCCGCCGCCGGACAGCTCGCACGGCGTCACGCGACAGATGCTGGCCGACGCGCTGCACGACTGCCTGGCCGGCACCGGACAGTTCGCAGAGTTCTGCCTGCCGCTGGCGCTGGAGAAGCTCAACTCGGACCTGACGCAGGCCAAGCTGGACGCTGGCGCTGCTGCAACGCTGCTGCGGCGTCTACACTGGCGCCGCACCTGGCGCCGCTGCGGCTGGCGCTGGCCCGGGAGTGTCTGGCGGCGCGACATCCGGAGGTGCAGCCGCGCGCCGGCCGATCAGTGGACGCGCCCCCTGCTGGCCGAGTGTCTGCACCACGCGGCGCAGCGAGGCGGCGACCGACTGATGGCCGGCGCGGCGCCGCTGCTGGTGGTGCTCTGCGCCGGCGGCCGGGAGCTGGTGCTGGGTGAGGCGGTGCCGGCCCTACTTGGCCAGCTGGAGGCCGGCGCGGAGACTCGGCCGCCGAGCGGCTGGAGACGCTGAGCGCGCATGGCCGGCTGCTGGCGGACGGCGGCGCGGACGAGTCGCCGGCTGTGGAGCCGCTGCGGCCGCGGCTGGCTGCCGTGCTGCTGGCCGAGGCGGCCGGCGGAGACCGGCCTCTGCAAACGGCCGCGCTCTCCGTGCTCAGCTCCTGCCCCTGGCTGGTGGGCGAGGCGGAGGCGGACCACTGGCGGAGCACCTGGCCGGTCTGGACACGACTGAGGACGCCGCGGTCCGGGCGGCGGCGCTCACCTGTATCGGGGCCGCCACCGACCAGCACATCAATGCCGTGGTGACGGCTCTGGTGCAGCCGCTGCTGACCCAGCTCAACAGAGGTGCGGTGTCGCCGGAGAACTAGGCTGAGCGGCAGCT
>JAXIVJ010015505.1:20000-22500 GCA_036785665.1 Chirona hameri | reverse complement strand
TAGATAGATAGATAGATAGATAGATAGATAGATAGATAGATAGATATATAGATAGATATAGATATAGATATAGATATAGATATAGATATAGATATAGATATAGATATAGATATAGATATAGATATAGATATAGATATAGATATAGATATAGATATAGATATAGATATAGATATAGATATAGATATAGATATAGATATAGATATAGATATAGATATAGATATAGATATAGATATAGATATAGATATAGATATAGATATAGATATAGATATAGATATAGATATAGATATAGATATAGATATAGATATAGATATAGATATAGATATAGATATAGATATAGATATAGATATAGATATAGATAGATAGATAGATAGATAGATAGATAGATAGATAGATATAGATAGATAGATAGATAGATAGATAGATAGATAGATAGATAGATAGATAGATAGATAGATAGATAGATAGAATAGATAGGATACGATAGATAGATAGATAGATAGATAGATAGATAGATAGATAGATAGAATAGAATAGATAAGATTAGATAGATAGATAGATAGATAGATAGATAGATAGATAGATAGATAGATAGATAGATAGATAGATAGATAGATAGATAGATAGATAGATAGATAGATAGATAGATAGATAGATAGATAGATAGATAGATAGATAGATAGATGATAGATAGATAGATAGATAGATAGATAGATAGATAGATAGATAGATAGATAGATAGATAGATAGATAGATAGATAGATAGATAGATAGATAGATAGATAGATAGATAGATAGATAGATAGATAGATAGATAGATAGATAGATAGATAGATAGATAGATAGATAGATAGATAGATAGATAGATAGATAGATAGATAGATAGATAGATAGATAGATAGATAGATAGATAGATAGATAGATAGATAGATAGATAGATAGATAGATAGATAGATAGATAGATAGATAGATAGATAGATAGATAGATAGATAGATAGATAGATAGATAGATAGATAGATAGATAGATAGATAGATAGATAGATAGATAGATAGATAGATAGATAGATAGATAGATGATAGATAGATAGATAGATAGATAGATAGATAGATAGATAGATAGATAGATAGATAGATAGATAGATAGATAGATAGATAGATAGATAGATAGATAGATAGATAGATAGATAGATAGATAGATAGATAGATAGATAGATAGATAGATAGATAGATAGATAGATAGATAGATAGATAGATAGATAGATAGATAGATAGATAGATAGATAGATAGATAGATAGATAGATAGATAGATAGATAGATAGATAGATAGATAGATAGATAGATAGATAGATAGATAGATAGATAGATAGATAGATAGATAGATAGATAGATAGATAGATAGATAGATAGATAGATAGATAGATAGATAGATAGATAGATAGATAGATAGATAGATAGATAGATAGATAGATAGATAGATAGATAGATAGATAGATAGATAGATAGATAGATAGATAGATAGATAGATAGATAGATAGATAGATAGATAGATAGATAGATAGATAGATAGATAGATAGATAGATAGATAGATAGATAGATATAGATAGATAGATAGATATAGATATAGATATAGATATAGATATAGATATAGATATAGATATAGATATAGATATAGATATAGATATAGATATAGATATAGATATAGATATAGATATAGATATAGATATAGATATAGATATAGATATAGATATAGATATAGATATAGATATAGATATAGATATAGATATAGATATAGAATAGATATAGATATAGATATAGATATATAGTATAGATATAGATATAGATATAGATATAGATATAGATATAGATATAGATATAGATATAGATAAGATATAGATATAGATATAGATATAGATATAGATATAGATATAGATATAGATATAGATATAGATATAGATATAGATATAGATATAGATATAGATATAGATATAGATATAGATATAGATATAGATATAGATAATAGATATGATATAGATATAGATATAGATATAGATATAGATATAGATATAGATATAGATATAGATATAGATATAGATATAGATATAGATATAGATATAGATATAGATATAGATATAGATATAGATATAGATATAGATATAGATATAGATATAGATATAGATATAGATATAGATATAGATATCGATATAGATATAGATATAGATATAGATATAGATATAGATATAGATAAGATATAGATATAGATATAGATATAGATATAGATATAGATATAGATATAGATATAGATATAGATATAGATATAGATATAGATATAGATATAGATATAGATATAGATATAGATATAGATATAGATATAGATATAGATATAGATATAGATATAGATATAGATATAGATATAGATATAGATATAGATATAGATATAGATATAGATATAGATATAGATATAGATATAGATATAGATATAGATATAGATATAGATATAGAT
>JAXIVJ010015505.1:0-15000 GCA_036785665.1 Chirona hameri | reverse complement strand
ATAGATAGATAGATAGATAGTAGATAGATAGATAGATAGATAGTAGATAGATAGATAGTAGATAGATAGATAGATAGATAGTAGATAGATAGATAGTAGATAGATAGATAGATAGATAGATAGTAGATAGATAGATAGATAGTAGATAGATAGTAGATAGATAGATAGTAGATAGATAGATAGTAGATAGATAGATAGTAGATAGATAGATAGTAGATAGATAGATAGTAGATAGATAGATAGTAGATAGATAGATAGTAGATAGATAGATAGTAGATAGATAGATAGTAGATAGATAGATAGTAGATAGATAGATAGTAGATAGATAGATAGTAGATAGATAGATAGTAGATAGATAGATAGATAGATAGTAGATAGATAGATAGATAGTATATAGATAGATAGTATATAGATAGATAGTATATAGATAGATAGATAGATAGTAGATAGATAGATAGTAGATAGATAGATAGTAGATAGATATATAGTAGATAGATATATAGTAGATAGATATATAGTAGATAGATAGTAGATAGATAGTAGATAGATAGTAGATAGATAGTAGATAGATAGTAGATAGATAGTAGATAGATAGTAGATAGATAGATAGATATATATATAATGCGTGTGTGTGTATATAGTGTATAATAATTATATAATATACTTATTATAAAACTATTACAATTATTACAATTCTGGAGCCATTTTGTCCGTTTTATACAGGATTTTTTTTCTTCTCCAATTTCCCTCTTTCAGCCCATAACATTGACAAATTACTAGTTAACTGAAATTTATAGGTAAACACTGACTAGTCATATCATTCGTTTTTGTTTAAAGGACAGCAACACAATTTCGAAGCCGTAAAATGTTAAATTATCGCCATCGGTGGCTTATTAAAACGCATATAATTTGCACATGCCAGCCGGAGCCGACAAAATTTAGCTGACTCCGACTCCGGCAAAAATTACCGACTCCGATAGACTCCGATTCCGACTGTGAGTCTGCAAGACTGCTTCTGATCGACCAATGGCTCTCTCAGCCCGTTTAAGGGCTCTCCAGAATGACCGAGAGCTTTTTCAGATTTGCACAGGTCTCATAGGTCTGACAATGGCCCTCTTAGACAAGCGTAAGGCCCTCTAAGATCAGACGGTGGTCATATCTGGTCGACCGATGATCCTCTCAAAGAAGCGGAGGGTCCTCTTGGGGACTTGAGAGCTCTCTTAGGCCGGAAAGCGCCCCCCCCCCCCTGGGACGATTGAGGGTCCTTTCTGACTGACAAACGGACCTCTCAGACTCAGACAGGCATAGGGCCCTCGCAGGCCTGACAAAGCATTTCAGAACGACTAGGAGCCTAAGGCTCAAGGCCGATAAAATATTGTCTCAAACCAACTGGGCCCCTCTCAGACCGCTGGGTTCTTTCCAGCCTAGACAATAGACCTCTAAGGCCAGCCTGGCGCCCCGCTCAGGCCTGGCAAGAGCCACTTGAGCCGACCGATGGCCCCCTCAGGCCGACTGAGTTCTCCTTCAGGCCGACCAAGGGCCCCTGAAGTCGACCGAGAGCCCATAAGGCCGACAGAAGAGCCCACAGGCACACTAGCCACCCTATAGGCCGACCGAGGGCCACTCAGGCCGATTAATGGCCCCCCCCAGGCCAACCGAAGGCTCCTCAAGCTGACCGCAGTCCCCTCAGGCCGAAACAACAGCTCAAACTGACCGAAGGCACCTTAGGCCGAAAAAGGTCCTTCTCAAGTCCACCAAGCCGACCAAGGGCCATTCAAGCCGACCGAGAGCCCCTTAACCCTCGCCCTACTGGAGCTTTTTTCACCTTCGCCCTACGGGGGACTGACAGGCCCCCTGTTAACTTTCAAACCAAGCAACTTAAAGCAATGCGGTAAGAACCAGCATATTGCCTGTCATGAGAGGCATCTAACAGTATGCGATTTTTAGGTTTCAGGTCAACGGGTGACCTTCCATCCAGGTCAAGTGAATGACCTCGGATTTACCACGTCCAGAACAGCGATTTTGCTCTTCAGAAAACCTCAAAAGTAGAAATTGATAAATTTAAATAAAAAGGCATGTTCCTAGACCAGTTTGGGCTCAGAAATACAGAAAAGGTAATTATTTGTTCGTATTTTGTCAAAAAAAAGTCAAAAAGTTATTAAAAAATGACGTAATCAGTTTCTTACATTTAGGAGCCATCACTCAGTCAAAAATGAAGATATTGCTTTGAAATTTGGTATGAGTATTGTCCATACGCAGTCTCTCCCATGTATTCCGGTTTTTCTAACATCTTTGACATTTTTGATTTTGTGGGAATTTATATTAAAAAAATTAGGGGTCAAAAACCAAAAATTGTGAAAATCCGAGATTGCCATTTTAAAGAGAATGCCATTTTGTATCTTTGATGAATTGCGTTTGCAATTTCCTTTAAAACTCTGTTTTATAAAAAACAATCATATGTATCGTTTTTCCACTAACATGACGTCATCAAAACATGATTATCTCCCAAACTACTTAACCAATTTCAATTAAATTTTTACAGCATACGTATAATTGTTATGAACTCAGCTACATAAAATATCAGCCAGATTCGCCGCATGTGTACAAAGTTATTCAAGAAAAACCTTACGCCGACCGAGGTCCCCTCAGCCATACCGAGGGCTACTCAGGCCAAGCGAGAGCCACTCAGACCAACGGAGGGTCCCTCAGGCCCACTCAGGGCCCCTCACGCCGACCGAGGTCCCCTCAGGCATACCGAGGGCCACTCAGGCCGACTGAGGCCCCCAAGCCGACAAATGGTCCCTCAGGCCGACAAAGAGCACCTCAGGCCGAACAAAAGCTCCTCAGGCCGACCAGGGCCCCCTCAAGTCGGCCGAGATTCCCTCAAGCCGATCGAGGGCCCCTAAAGTCGACCGAGGGCCCCTTAGGCCAACCGAGCTCCCATCCAGGCCGACCGAGGACCCATCCAGCCGACAGATGCCCCCTCAGGCCGAAGAAGAGCTCGCCAGGCTCAATAAAAACAAACAAAATAAAAAGGAGATTATCTCCCTTTAAAGGGAAATAATGACCTTTTGATTTTGTTAGCAACAATTTATTTGGCTACCGTTATGGTATGAAAATGATGTGATCTAAATTTAATAATTATATACAATTATTCCCTAATTCAAAGTTGGAAGTTTGGGAAAATTAATGATCGGTATTTTTCCTCCACTATTGGAAAGCGACACATCCTGGCGCTTTTGTATCAATCTGTTCAACGTTGTTGAATGGGCACTTCGAAACAAATCGCCGACACTATAAATAGGTCACCGTCGACGTGCATCGATGAACTTCCGATTGGATTGACAGTTTTTTAATGGTTGTTAATTGTAAAGGGTGGGCGGGTTTATAATCACAACGAGCAGAACGCAAATATATTTTCCACACCATTGCGTAAAAAAGCAATACGGGAAAAGCCCGGAATTTGATGGAAACCGAAAAGTACTTGGCAAGAACTGGTCGTTGAAAGTGTGGAACGCTTATCAAGATTAACATGAAATATATCTCGGAAGGAATTGTTTATGTGCAAAATGCGATGAATTTACATTATATTTTGGCCTCGTCTGTCGATTTCAAGTGCTAACTCCATTTTTGTGGGGAAAAGTCCTTATTTCCCTTTAAATATATGACATACTATTGGCAATAAGCAGTATTGTGTATGGAAAAAAGCGCCACACGTTGCTTCTCTTTAGTCTGAATTTGTGTCGTAGTATTGCCAAAAAGTTCGCCCCCCCAACTTCAAAGTAGTTCCCACGCCCCTGTATACCATACGTGGGCAAAGAAGATCAGCTAAACCAGTGCAGTTTTCCATGTGATATAGCCAAACCAAGCCAATTGTACCATCCTATAACACACAGACATAGTTATTAGATATAGTTAACAGACTAAATCCCGGCGGCACTGTTGGTTTTTCCTCAATAACCCCTATAAAACGCTAGCCTGACCGAGCCGCCCCATAGCCTGGCTTCTGTCCGCTGCACCTCAGCCGGGCGCTGCCTCCCCTGCTAACTGCCGGCTCCCCACATTCCGGACATATCTGACGGCCGAAAATCTGCCGGCGGGTGGCGCGCCTTTTGTCTATAGGTAATCGATTTGTAGTAATTTAATAGTAGAGCGGCGGCGTGTCGCCTGCCGCCCGCCATCTGCCCAACATACCAGTGACACCAGACTGCCATCTGCACCCCCCCCCCCCCTCCCCCAGCAGGCCGAGCAGCCGGCAGCGTGGAGGGGGAGGCAGCAGCCGTGCCGTGGAGGCGGCCAGGTGCACCCCACGGGGAGGGGACGGGGAGGGTGCGGTGCGGCATCTGCGTGTGACTGGCTGCGGCTGTTGTAACTTGTACCACACGTCTGTGTCTGTGTCGTCTGTGTCGTCTGTGACACGTCTGTGTCGTATGTGTAGTGTGTCGTATGTGACACGTCTGTGACACGTCTGTGTCGTCTGTGTAGTGTGTCGTCTGTGTCGTCTGTGTAGTGTGTCGTCTGTGTAGTGTGTCGTCTGTGTAGTGTGTCGTCTGTGTAGTGTGTCATGTGTGTCGTCTGTGTAGTGTGTCGTCTGTGTCGTCTGTGTAGTGTTTCGTCTGTGACACGTCTGTGTCGTCTGTCGTCTGTGACACGTCTGTGTCGTCTGTGTAGTGTGTCGTCTGTGTCGTCTGTGTCGTCTGTGTAGTATGTCGTCTGTGTAGTGTGTCGTCTGTGTCGTCTGTGTAGTCTGTGTAGTGTGTCGTCTGTGTAGTGTGTCGTCTGTGTCGTCTGTGTAGTGTGTCGTCTGTGTCGTCTGTGTCGTCTGTGTAGTATGTCGTCTGTGTAGTGTGTCGTCTGTGTAGTCTGTGTAGTGTGTCGTCTGTGTCGTCTGTGTCGTCTGTGTAGTGTGTCGTCTGTGTCGTCTGTGTCGTCTGTGTCGTCTGTGTCGTCTGTGTAGTGTGTCGTCTGTGTCGTCTGTGTCGTATGTGTAGTGTGTCGTCTGTGTCGTCTGTGTAGTGTGTCGTCTGTGTCGTCTGTGTAGTGTGTCGTCTGTGTAGTGTGTCGTCTGTGTAGTATGTCGTCTGTGTAGTGTGTCGTCTGTGTCGTCTGTGTAGTCTGTGTAGTGTGTCGTCTGTGTCGTCTGTGTAGTGTGTCGTCTGTGTGGTGTGTCTTCTGTGTAGTGTGTCGTCTGTGTAGTGTGTCGTCCGTGTCGTCTGTGTAGTGTGTCGTCTGTGTAGTGTGTCGTCTGTGTCGTCTGTGTAGTGTGTCGTCTGTGTAGTGTGTCGTCTGTGTCGTCTGTGTCGTCTGTGTAGTGTGTCGTCTGTGTAGTGTGTCGTCTGTGTAGTGTGTCGTCTGTGTCGTCTGTGTCGTCTGTGTCGTCTGTGTCGTATGTGGCATATGTGTCATCTGTGTCGTCTGTGTAGTGTGTCGTCTGTGTCGTCTGTGTCGTGTGTGTCGTCTGTGTCGTCTGTGTCATCTGTGTCGTCTGTGTAGTGTGTCATCTGTGTCGTCTGTGTCGTCTGTGTCGTATGTGTAGTGTGTCGTCTGTGTAGTGTGTCGTCTGTGTCTTCTGTGTAGTGTGTCGTGTGTGTCGTATGTGTCGTCTGTGTCGTCTGTGTCGTCTGTGTCGTCTGTGTCATCTGTGTCGTCTGTGTAGTATGTGTCGGCTGTGTAGTGTGTCGTCTGTGTCGTCTGTGTCGTATGGGTCGTCTGTGTAGTGTGTCGTCTGTGTCGTATGTGTCGTCTGTCGTCTGTGTAGTGTGTCGTCTGTGTCGTCTGTGTCGTCTGTGTAGTGTGTCGTCTGTGTAGTGTGTCGTCTGTGTAGTGTGACGTCTGTGTCGTCTGTGACACGTCTGTGTCGTCTGTGTAGTGTGTCGTCTGTGTCGTCTGTGTCGTCTGTGACACGTCTGTGTCGTCTGTGTAGTGTGTCGTATGTGTCGTCTGTGACACGTCTGTGTCGTATGTTTAGTGTCATCTGTGTAGTGTGTCATCTGTGTCGTCTGCGTCATCTGTGTCATCTGTGTCGTCTGTGACATGTCTGTGTCGTCTGTGTAGTGTGTCATCTGTGTCATCTGTGTCGTCTGTGACACGTCTGTGTCGGCTGTGTAGTGTGTCGTCTGTGTAGTGTGTCATCTGTGTCATCTGTGTCGTCTGTGACACATCTGTGTCGTCTGTGTAGTGTGTCATCTGTGTCATCTGTGTCGTCTGTGACACGTCTGTGTCGTATGTGTAGTGTGTCGTCTGTGTAGTGTGTCATCTGTGTCATCTGTGTCGTCTGTGACACGTCTGTGTGGTATGTGTAGTGTGTCATCTGTGTCGTCTGTGTCGTCTGTGTAGTGTGTCGTCTGTGTAGTGTGTCAGGTGGGTCGTCTGTGTCGTCTGTGTAGTGTGTCGTCTGTGTCGTCTGTGTCGTCTGTGTCGTCTGTGTCGTCTGTGTCGTCTGTGTAGTGTGTCGTCTGTGTAGTGTGTCGTCTGTGTCGTCTGTGTAGTGTCGTCTGTGTCGTCTGTGTCGTCTGTTACATGTCTGTGTCGTCTGTGTAGTGTGTCGTCTGTGTAGTGTGTCATCTGTGTCATCTGTGTCGTCTGTGACACTTATGTGTCGTCTGTGTAGTGTGTCATCTGTGTAGTGTGTCATCTGTGTCATCTGTGTCATCTGTGTCGTCTGTGACACGTCTGTGTCGTCTGTGTAGTGTGTCATCTGTGTCGTCTGTGTCGTCTGTGTAGTGTGTCGTATGTGTAGTGTGTCAGGTGGGTCGTCTGTGTCGTCTGTGTAGTGTGTCGTCTGTGTCGTCTGTGTCGTCTGTGTCGTCTGTGTCGTCTGTGTCGTCTGTGTCGTCTGTGTCGTTTGTGTCGTCTGTGTCGTCTGTTACATGTCTGTGTCGTCTGTGTAGTGTGTCGTCTGTGTAGTGTGTCATCTGTGTCATCTGTGTCGTCTGTGACACGTATGTGTCGTCTGTGACACGTATGTGTCGTCTGTGTAGTGTGTCATCTGTGTAGTGTGTCATCTGTGTCATCTGTGTCGTCTGTGACTCGTCTGTGTCGTCTGTGTAGTGTGTCGTCTGTGTAGTGTGTCGTCTGTGTAGTGTGTCGTATGTGTAGTGTGTCGTCTGTGTCGTCTGTGTCGTCTGTGTCGTCTGTGTCGTCTGTGTCGTCTGTGTCGTCTGTGTCGTCTGTGTCGTCTGTGTCGTCTGTGTCGTCTGTGTGACTGGGTTGCTGCCGGCGGGGAGGACAGTTGCGGAGCGGTGGGCTGGGCCATGTGCTATGGTGGGCCGCCGAGCCCAGCCTCTAGCGACTCAACAGTCACAGTCAACAGTCACAGTCAACAGTCACAGTCAACAGTCACAGTCAACAGTCACAGTCAACAGTCACAGTCAACAGTCACAGTCAACAGTCACAGTCAACAGTCACAGTCAACAGTCACAGTCAACACACCTATCCGCAGCATGTCCGATGATACACAGCGAGGCTGAACTAGTCGTCACGGGCCTCATGTGCACGTGTGCCTCATGTGCACGGACCTCATGTAGGAACTAAAATGATGCAATACTGGACTCTTGAAGTAGATCAATGTATCGTATCAGATACAAAATGATGGGACAAAATATTATGTTGACACCATTTGAACAGCAGAATCAACGCCCTGTTCTCGGCTCTGTTGAAATGATGTTGCTGTAAACGGTGTTTTCGAATTAATGTTACCACACCTGCACGCGTCTATCCAATATTGTGTTTGCTCCCGTCAAATAATACATTGGATACGATTCTGAAGCATGTGCCGCAGGCATGTAGGAACGTCACGAAAAGTGTGTGTGTGGGGGGGAGGGGGGGGGGGCGAAACTTTGATCTCGTCTTGAGAAACCCAACCCCCTATGGAATATTTCTTTGCATATTTGAGCTTTTCTCGTCTTGGCGAACCTTTTGCCTTCAATTGTATTTTTATCACCAAGCAAAATAAGATATTTTAGCTAAAAATGGCGGCAAAGTGCGGGGTCATGGCCCCATCCCTGTTCCTACGTCTATGATGTGCCGTCAGAATGGGTCGCGCTCTGGGCCCTGCCGACATGGTAGCCCGAAAGTGGTCCTGGCTTTTTTGTACGCTTATCGCCTGAACTAACAAATTGAGTTGCTTATGCTGGCATAAAACATTTTATTATTTATTATTTGCGGCTTACTTTTCGTATTCTTATCCTCAATGTTGGTTACGTTATTTTTGTTAGATTGAATTATTCAGCGTGATGGAAATTCTTATGAATATAAATAAGCAGAGAAAATGGGGCATTTTTATAACTTAACCCCGAACCTTTTGCTTGATGGAGCTTTGAGGTCAGACATTCGCTAAGCATAGCTTGTTCCGCAATCCCCTGGCCATATCATGCGAGCGCACAATTCAGCTGTTCGCCAACAGAATGTAATCTCGGAAGGTTTGCGCGCCTCAAAGTCTCTGCGTGTTTCTCTCTGCTCAGTGACCGGATCCGACCTGCCATCCGGCCATCCGGCTGCCATCGAGCAGCAGGTCATCCCAGTAAAAACTGGTTAGCGTGACACAGACGGGGCATGGACCATTGTCCACTTGAGCATATCCACCTTGCCAGAGAGGAAGGCGGAGTCGGGCGAACGCGCTCATCAGCTGAACTACGGGTAAATGTGTCCCTTTCTGCTCTCTGCTACAGAATCTGCCGCTCAGCAGATCTCGTTTCCCTACCATCACACCCTGAGGCGGCGTTAGAAACCGGAGCTACACCGGCGACAGCAGCGGTTCAGCCGTCGTCGGCGCTCTTCACCCCCTCACCGTCACCCGGACCGGGTGACCCCTCGTCGTGACCCGTGAGGTGACCCCACGCCATCTGGTGGGCAGACCAGTTCTCCAGCTGCCGCCCTGCCGGCCGGCCGCCGGGCGGAGGAGGCAGGCGAGACAACAGCAGCAGCTGCTGCGGCCGGCGGCAGAAGGCGACAGGCGTCAGACGCAGGTGGGGAGACGCCCCGATCGCCACCGCGGCACGCATCGACGCCGTCACGGCACAGCGGAACCGATGTACCGACAAGTGATGACGATGATAGAGGAGCGAGTTCTGAAGATGAAGCAGCCGGCAGTGATACCGGGACAGGGGCCCGGGAACAGGGGGGGGGGGGGGCAGAGGGGGCGCTTGCCCCCCCCCCCCAACATCTGGACCGGGGGGGCCGCGCCCCCCAACTTTGGTGAGCAGAAGTTTCCCTAAAAATTAGCTCTTTCAATTTTCTTCACAAGAAGTTATATAAAATATGAAAGCCTCTTATATAAAATTATTATTGAGTATTATATATTAATTTTAATAAAAAAAGTTATAGAAAATATGAAAGTCACTTTCATTTTTTCCCGTTTTCTTTTATAGCATGTCATAAGTATTATTATTATATAGCTTTGCCTTTATAGCAGTATCGTATACCTTTCTTTTCCTTTTTCCATTTTGTCCTATGAGATATAATGGAAAACTTTGGTAGCAGTACATTTGGTAGCAGTTGTCTGCTTGGCGCGTCGTCGTTAAAATAACGCACTGACGGCGATAAACATCTGCTGCATTTTGTTTATAAGTTTATCCCACGTCAACGTTACGGATGTGGTCAAACTGGCGTGCGGCCCTCTGCTGTCCACTCTGTCTGCCGACGGGGCGGCAATTGCAAGCAAGAGTTATCGTAAATGTCATAGGTTACCGTGATGCGGTGATGAAGCGCCACACTCGCGGGCTTCTTCAAGAAAAACAAACGTCAGGCGTCAGGTACCAGTATTTTATCAGACGACAGGTGGGTTTACAAAGGCATACGGTTCATAGTAGGAAACGGGGGTGGGGGAGGGAGGGGGGGGGGGGGTGGCATGACCCCACTTTTACATAATTATTGCTTTCTATGGTAACCCGCGCCGTGTTGGGGGTGGGGCGTTTAGACGCCCCCCCTAAGGTTTTTCGAGGATAGCGAAAAAACGGCGACGCGCGGTTTTGCCGTTTCAAAAACGGCGTACGGCGCACAGCGCCTCCGTTTCAGCCACCTTTTTTGCCACACCTGCTCGGGCATCAATTACCCACATTGTGTCCAATTCTTGACCACAGGTCATCTCAGGTCAGGTCACGCGACCACACCTCCAAATAAGTTTGCGGTCGTACCACAGCCACAGTTTTTGGCCGATCGGTTTAAAACTTACAGGATTTCATCAGGTCATACATAGATACCTACAATTGGAATATCTAAGATGGTATATATCGGTGACCTAAGGTCGCCGGTCGGGTTAATTTCGTGACCTCCCATTATAAGTCAATGGTAAATATTAAAATGTTTCGTTTTCCGAGGATACACATGATATCAGACCAATTCCTTCTGGATCATGTTATCATAGGCTATTATTGATGATCCAGGTTAAATTTGTGTTCAGTGACCCCTACAGGATCAGCCGAGGTCAGCAGAGGTCACCAACACTTTTTGTGTCAATAACTCTCGATATAATGAATATAAAGAAGTGAAATCGGAATCAATGTGTTTGTCTCGTCGAGACACGTCTCGCAATATGCAATATGACCTGCTTGGGTCGCCACTTGACCTTGATCTGAGGTCAAATTTATATATTGACTTAAACTGGTCCAAATTAAAATGATTCGAAGCGCGTTGACGAGACAAACATGATGGCGTCAAAATTATTGTCGTATCTTTATTAGGTAAAAAGTTATTTTCGAACGTTTTGCCAAAAAAATAGCCCTTTTGACATTTGATGACCTCTGGAGCCTAAACTATTAACTCGAGATAACATTAGAGGGCACAATATGATTTAATATTTCAAGAGCTTTCGATTGCTTCTTTCTGTGTGTTCCTAGCTATCATAGTTCCCGATATATTTGGGGGTTTCTGGAGAAAAGTCCTAAAACTGGAAAATCTGACCTTTGGTGACCTCTGGTGACCTCAATATTGACCAAAACATGTTAAAATAGTTTCAAAGTGGTTTTTGATAAGCTTTCGAACCATGTCGGTTTTCCAATGAGGACAATTTGAGAACGAAAAGGTGCACCAATATGAGAAGTGAGAAGATTGCGCAAAAAAAAATGGTTTCGCCCCCCCCCCCCAACTTTAAAATCGTTCCGGGCCCATGTACCGGGGTGATTCGGGTTTTGGGGCACAACGACTGCCCGGGTGATTTGGAGCCCAGCTGGCATTGATACCGATGAGGCGTTCATCCGAAACGAAAACTAACAGTTATGTTATTTTAGAGCCTTCCCTTTAACAAACCCTCCATCACCTTCATTGTCAAACATTTATAATCTCTCCTGAGACGTAACCATCCCGCGGTAGCTGGCGACAGTAGCCGTGGTGACAGTAGCCGTGTCGTCCACGGCCGCCCGACTCCGGTGTCGTGTTGTTGCCAGCTGCAGCTACACCAGATCTCCTTCGGGTTTTTGCGCCTCTTCACCAGCAAACTGGCGCTGACTGCTTAATGTTTGTTTTCGAGTTAAGGGCGACGTTGTTCCATCATGATTGGCGTTGACAGGCTGCCGCGAGCGCTGACAAAAAGACGACGCAGGCGGCGACACTTCATCTGGCAAGATAACGATGGACGGGTGCGTAACGTGAGCCCCTGCACTGCCGCTCACCGGCCGGCAGACCGTCTTCCCGCCCTGTAGTAGTCAGACCATACCCACACAGTAGTCAGACCATACACACACAGTAGACAGACCATACACACACAGTAGACAGACCATACACACACAGTAGACAGACCATATACACACAGTAGACAGACCATACACACACAGTAGAGAGACCATACACACACAGTAGACAGACCATATACGCACAGTAGACAGACCATACACACACAGTAGACAGACCATACACACACAGTAGAGAGACCATACACACACAGTACAGACCATACGCACACAGTAGACAGACCATACACACACAGTAGACAGACCATACACACACAGTAGACAGACCATACACACACAGTAGACAGACCATACACACACAGTAGACATACCATACACACACAGTAGAGAGACCATACACACACAGTAGACAGACCATACACACACAGTAGACAGACCATACACACACAGTAGACAGACCATACACACACAGTAGACAGACCATACACACACAGTAGACAGACCATACACACACAGTAGACAGACCATACACACACAGTAGACAGACCATACACACACAGTAGAGAGACCATACACACACAGTAGAAATGCCATACACACACACACACACACACACACACACACACACACACACACACACACACACACACACACACAGTAGACAGACCATACGGTAGACAGCCAGCACACAGTAGACAGACCATACACACACAGTAGACAGACCATACACACACAGTAGACAGACCATACACACACAGTAGACAGACATACCATACATACACAGTAGACAGACCATACACACACAGTAGACAGACCATACACACACAGTAGACAGCCAGACCATACACACACAGTAGACAGACCATACACACACAGTAGACAGGCCATACACACACAGTAGACAGACCATACACACACAGTAGACAGACCATACACACACAGTAGACAGACCACACACAGTAGACAGACAGACCATACACACACAGTAGACAGACCATACCCACACTGTAGACAGACCATACACACACAGTAGACAGACCATACACACACAGTAGACAGACCATACACACACAGTAGACAGACCATACACACACAGTAGACAGACCATACACACACAGTAGACAGACCATACACACACAGTAGACAGACCATACACACACAGTAGACAGACCATACACACACAGTAGACAGACCATACAGTAGATGCACAGTAGACAGACCATACAGTAGACGCACAGTAGACAGACCATACACACACAGTAGACAGACTATACACACACAGTAGACAGACCATACACACACAGTGCTACAGTGCTGAGAGCGGCACTCACGTTGAGGGCCGCCAGCTCTCGTGTCGGCTCGTCTGGCCGCCAGCTCTCATGTCGGCTCGTCTGGCCGCCAGCTCTCATGTCGGCTCGTCTGGCCGCCAGCTCTCGTGTCGGCTCGTCTGGCCGCCAGCTCTCGTGTCGGCTCGTCTGGCCGCCAGCTCTCGTGTCGGCTCGTCTGGCCGCCAGCTCTCATGTCGGCTCGTCTGGCCGCCAGCTCTCGTGTCGGCTCGTCTGGCCGCCAGCTCTCGTGTCGGCTCGTCTGGCCGCCAGCTCTCGTGTCGGCTCGTCTGGCCGCCAGCTCTCATGTCGGCTCGTCTGGCCGCCAGCTCTCATGTCGGCTCGTCTGGCCGCCAGCTCTCGTGTCGGCTCGTCTGGCCGCCAGCTCTCGTGTCGGCTCGTCTGGCCGCCAGCTCTCGTGTCGGCTCGTCTGGCCGCCAGCTCTCATGTCGGCTCGTCTGGCCGCCAGCTCTCATGTCGGCTCGTCTGGCCGCCAGCTCTCGTGTCGGCTCGTCTGGCCGCCAGCTCTCGTGTCGGCTCGTCTGGCCGCCAGCTCTCGTGTCGGCTCGTCTGGCCGCCAGCTCTCATGTCGGCTCGTCTAGCCGCCAGCTCTCGTGTCGGCTCGTCTGGCCGCCAGCTCTCGTGTCGGCTCGTCTGGCCGCCAGCTCTCGTGTCGGCTCGTCTGGCCGCCAGCTCTCGTGTCGGCTCGTCTGGCCGCCAGCTCTCATGTCGGCTCGTCTGGCCGCCAGCTCTCGTGTCGGCTCGTCTGGCCGCCAGCTCTCATGTCGGCTCGTCTGGCCGCCAGCTCTCGTGTCGGCTCGTCTGGCCGCCAGCTCTCGTGTCGGCTCGTCTGGCCGCCAGCTCTCATGTCGGCTCGTCTGGCCGCCAGCTCTCGTGTCGGCTCGTCTGGCCGCCAGCTCTCGTGTCGGCTCGTCTGGCCGCCAGCTCTCATGTCGGCTCGTCTGGCCGCCAGCTCTCGTGTCGGCTCGTCTGGCCGCCAGCTCTCATGTCGGCTCGTCTGGCCGCCAGCTCTCGTGTCGGCTCGTCTGGCCGCCAGCTCTCATGTCGGCTCGTCTGGCCGCCAGCTCTCGTGTCGGCTCGTCTGGCCGCCAGCTCTCATGTCGGCTCGTCTGGCCGCCAGCTCTCGTGTCGGCTCGTCTGGCCGCCAGCTCTCATGTCGGCTCGTCTGGCCGCCAGCTCTCGTGTCGGCTCGTCTGGCCGCCATCTCTCGTGTCGGCTCGTCTGGCCGCCAGCTCAGCGCTGCAGCGAATAGACGAGGTGGCGAGAGTGGATTACCACGGAATAGGTTCAGGGTTACGCAATGCTGTGCTGGGCCAAACAAGACATTGCTGGGGATGAATGTGACGCCTTTGACATAAAAAAGCGAAGAAGTGTGCTCAATTAAAGTAGAACAGAAGGCGCTCATCGGATACAAATCGAGACCAAATGCTGGCTAATTACTATCCAAACCCGTTACCGGTGACTTGTCTTCCGCTGTATTTTATTTCGAGATTGAGTTTCCTTTTGCGCAATTGACACGTTTGAATAATATGCAACATACATAAAGACTGGAAAATAAATACCTAAATAGTGCACCAACAGATGAATCGGACAATTTAAGTATACTCGATACGAGGATACGAGGATCGATACGAGGCTCCATTCTGTCGGTTGAGCAATCCAAGTCATATTGTGTGGCGGTGACGGTCGGTATCCTCGCTGCCACCCATCCACCATTAGAAGCCGCCAAGTCGATGCTCTCAACAATAACGATCACCACCAACTTAATTCAAATAAACTTATAGTTAGAACGTCAACACGTCGTCATTGCTTGATATTCACCCTTGATTTTAAGCGCAGTTTCATTTTGATTAAATGCACCAACTCTTTTACGTTTGCTATCGCATAAAGTGAGTAAAATAATATATATATATATATATATATATATATATATATATATATATATATATATATTATATATATATATATATATATATATATATATATATATATATATATATATATATATATATATATATATATATATATAT
>JAXIVJ010015504.1:12500-31426 GCA_036785665.1 Chirona hameri | reverse complement strand
CGACCATAACACAGGATATTATTTTTTAAAGCGTATTTACGACGTCACATGACCATGCACTTGGAGTCGGTTCAAAGCATAGGTGGTTCGTGTGGTAGAAAGCTCCAGGTCGTGCCAAGTTCATGTTGAGCCGTTGATGTGCTAAAGCGTAACTAAAGTGCACCTTGGAAAGTCAAGCGGAAGCTAAATTTGTCGCTATGTAAAAACGCTGGTAAAAACGTATCATTCTTGTTTAGGTCACAATGGTCTCGACACAATGGGCCCTGGTACTGCATTTCAGTTCACAATCGAATATGTATGGCTTCACATATCGGATAGGCGGACTGGGGACTGCACCTTGGTGCATGATAGTAGCTACTTAAAATATATGATAGGTATACTGTGTCGCAAAACGAATTGTCACAGTCCAGTCCTGTCCATTTTCCATGGGCAACAGTGAACAACCTGTAATGCATCGGGAAACTGCATTGTGGTGTTAGACGCATTATAAAGTGGTAGGCTGCGCTGCATGTCACATTATAATGCGGTACAGCCTATTCTGCGAGGGGCAGTAGATGAGCTCTACGACACGGCACTCTACGGCACTCTACGGTAGTGATTCTCAAATAGGGGGTAACAAGTGTGGCCCGCTTGCTCCGCAATGCGAAGGTAACCAAGTTCCCGTATCCCGTATCCCGTTGCCGTAGCCCGTTCCCCGTTCTCGTAGCCCGTAGCCCGTAGCCCGTAGCCCGTAGCCCGTAGCCCGTAGCCCGTAGCCCGTAGCCCGTAGCCCGTAGCCCGTAGCCCGTAGCCCGTAGTCCGTAGTCCGTAGCCCGTAGCCCGTAAGCCCGTAAGCCCGTAAGCCCGTAGCCCGTAGGCCGTTCCCGTATCCCGTTCGTGAATCTCGTATCCCGTTTCTGAATCCCGTATCCCGTATCCCGTATCCCGTATCCCGTATCCCGTATCCCGTATCCCGTATCCCGTATCCCGTATCCCGTATCCCGTATCCCGTATCCCGTATCCCGTATCCCGTATCCCGTATCCCGTATCCCGTATCCCGTATCCCGTATCCCGTATCCCGTATCCCGTATCCCGTATCCCGTATCCCGTATCCCGTATCCCGTATCCCGTATCCCGTTCCCGTAACCCGTTCCCGTAACCCGTTCCCGTAACCCGTTCCCGTAACCTGTTCCCGTAACCCGTTCCCGTAACCCGTTCCCGTAACCAGGAACCCGTTCCCGAATCCCGTTCCCGTACCATACTCGTTCCGAACATCACCAATCTCGTGTAGGCTTTACAATAAATAATTCGGATTTTAAATATGCGCCAATTTGGTATCCGCCGACGGAGGTTTGTTTTTTGCTTAGCTTGCTTTTCACTATGGCAAGATTTTCCCGACGCAAATTGCTCCGATGACTAAATAGCTTGATGTAATGTTTTATTACGCCGAATAAAATAAGGGCCGAGAGCGTTATATTAACACAGTCATTATAACCTTAATGTTTGTCAATATGAATACAGTTTGGGTGGTTATTGGACAGAATTGATTGCGCTTTGCAGTTGTATATTTTTTTGTCGTTTATCGCCCTCCTGTGTTGACGATACGGTGGTGTGATTAAATACATATTCTAAAATGGTCACTTTATTTCTTCCAGGCTGATTTAAGCTATTACATATTTAACAGAAAGCTTCGGTTTTCATGCAAAATAAAGCCGGTACCTTCGTCTGCAAAATTACGTTTGTTTCAGCTCTTCAAGTCTCATAGGTTCTGAGCACTAAATTCAATCGTGAAGGACGGCATAAAATCGTGATTTAAGTTTGTGAAGCAATTAACTTTGCACGTGCTACGCACCGCTCGCCGAACCACATTGCATACGCCAGCCCGTTAATTGTTCTACACGCTTGTGTTTGTCGCATGCCGATCGGACGCATAGTCTCCGAGATATAGACCTGGGATTGCAGCGTGCTTTGCAATTTTTCGCATTCTTCACACATTTCGCCCCGGGTTTTCCACGTGTTAAGCCAATGGAGAAAAGGTCGCTTTTGCAGCTCGCGCCACGCGCTCATTATGCACCCTAGCGAGCCCGTTTCTTGACACAGCACATCGTTGAAATGTCACCTGGATCGTGTGAAAATTTCATCCATCTTCTCGCAATAGTTCAGGCTGCACAGCTGAGCAAAGAACAAAACTGCAAAATGGCCACATACATACATACATACATACATACATACATACATACATACATACATACATACATACATACATACATACATACATACATACATACATACATACATACATACATACATACATACATACATACATACATACATACATACATACATACATACACACGCACTTTACTCAAATAGTAATATAGACAAGTGTGGCCCGCTTGCTCCGCAATGGGAAGGTAACCAATTTCCCGTATCCGTATCCCGTTGCCGTAGCCCGTTCCCCGTAGCCCGTAGCCCGTAGCCCGTAGCCCGTAGCCCGTAGCCCGTAGCCCGTAGCCCGTAGCCCGTAGCCCGTAGCCCGTAGCCCGTAGCCCGTAGCCCGTAGCCCGTAGCCCGTTCCCCGTTCCCGTATCCCGTTCGTGAATCCCGTATCCCGTTCCTGAATCCCGTATCCCGAATCCCGTAGCCCGTAGCCCATAGCCCGTAGGCCGTATCCGTATCCCGTATCCCGTATCCTGTATCCCGTTCCCTTAACCCGTTCCCGAATCCCGTTCCCGTACCTTACTCGTTCCGAACATCACCAATCTCGTGTAGGATTTACAATAAAGAGTTCGGATTTTAAATTTGCGTCAATTTGGTATCCGCCGACGGAGGTTCGTTTTTTGCTTAGCTTGCTTTTCACTATGGCAAGATTTTGCCGACGCAAATCGCTCCGATGACTAAATAGCTTGATGTAATGTTTTGTTACGCCGAATAAAATAAGGGCCGAGAGTGTCATATTAACACTGTCATGATAACCTTAATGTTTGTCAATATGAATACATTTTGGGTGGTTATTGGACAAAATTTATTGCGCTTTGCAGCTGTATAATTTTGTCTCGTTTATCACCCTCTTGTATTGACGATATGGCGGTGTGATGAAACCCGTTCCCGTACCTTATCCGTTCCGAACATCACCAATCTCGTTCTAAAATGGTAAATTTATATATTCCAGACCGATTTAAGCTATTCAATATTTAACAGAAAGCTTCGGTTTGACGCATAATAAAGCCGGTACCTTCGTCTGAAAAATTACGTTTGTTTCAGCTCTTCCAGTCTCATAGGTTCGGAGGATTAAATTAAATCGTTAAGGACGACATAACAGCGTGATTTAAGTTTGTGAAGCCATTAACTTTCCACGCGCCACGCACCTCTCGCCGAACCACATTGCATACGCCAGCCCGTTAATTGTTCTACACGCTTGTGTTTGTCGCATGCTGATCGGACGCATAGTCTCCGAGATATAGACCTGGGATTGCATCATGTTTCGCGATTTGTCGCATTTTTCACACATTTCGCTCAGATTTTTATACATGTTAAACCAATGGAGAAATAACCGGTTTTGCAGCTCGTGCCACGCGCTCATTATGCACCCTATCGCCCCCGATTCTTGACACAGCACGTCGTTGAAATGTCACCTGGATCGTGTGAAAATTTCAACCATCTGCTCGCAATAGTTTAGGCTGCACAGCTGAGCAAAGAACAAAACTGCGAAATGGCCACATACATACATACATACATACATACATACATACATACATACATACATACATACATACATACATACATACATACATACATACATACATACACACGCACCTTACTCAAATAGTAATATAGATTATCCCGCTTGGAGTAATGGAGCATTCGGGCGGGGATAGCAGTGACCGACAAGCTAAGTGAGAAATTATAGTTAGTTCGTTTGATAATGGCGGATAACGTAGATGCATCTATCCTAGGCTCTGTTTCACTGTGACTGCACATTACCACAAAGGGCATCTAAATCACTAATTTTCTAGCCGTACGTCTGTCTGTCTGTCTGTCTGTCTGTCGTTTGTGTATGTCCACATTCATTTAGCCACACGCACAGCACAGACAGCAGCACCGATGACGGCGAAAATTGCACACACGACAGTTTCAAGGTTTGTGACGATACACGCCAAAAAATCAAGTCGCTCTGATGTCTGTGTCGGTCACAGCACGCGCCGGAAGGGGGCATGTTTTTCTGCTCTCGCAATTATAAATCCGATCCAAATAGCCGGCGCTTGAAGACGCTTTGATCTATATCACTAATTGTCTAGCTGTAGGTCTGTCTGTCTGTGTATCTGTCTCTATGTCAAATTATAGACTTATCGGCTACTAATCAGGTTTATATTAATATTCGAATTTTCGACCTTCACATTGAGGTCGTTATCAAGAAAGATAAAAAATTCGAATATTAATATAAACCTGATTAGTAGCCGATAAGCCTATAATTTAACATTTTAATGCCTAATCAGAAAAGCTTAACCTGCGCACTGCGGGGGGGGGGGTGATTTCCGCCCCCCCCCCCTCTATAGCGAAAAAACGGCGGCGCGCAGCGCCACCGGGTTTTAGCACACCTGTTACGACATCAATTGCGCACACTTTGAAAAACAAAATATCCTCGTGCCATCTCAGGTCAGGTCACCAGACTAGGTCAAGTGACCCCACCTCCAAACATGTTTGCAGTTGTGCCAAAGCCAGAGTTTCTCACTGATCAGTTTGAAACTTACAGGATGTCATGAGGGAATAAGTACTTACAATTCATTTATCTCGGAACTTTTATATCGGTGACCTAAGGTCAAGTCAATTTCGTAACCTCCCCTTAATAAGTCAATGGGGAATTATACAAATGCTTCCTATTTCAAGGATATGCATGATATTAGTCCAAATACTTCTGGATCATGTTATTATAGGATATTCTTGATGATCCATGTGTAAGTCTTGTTCAGTGACCACTATGGGGTCATTTGAGGTCATGCGAGGTCACCATCACCTTTTTGTCCATAACTCCCCACGTAATAAAGATAGAGAAGTAAAATAGACAGCAATGTGTTTGTCTCGTCGCGACACGTCTTTCAATATGCAACATGCCCTACTTGGGTCATCACTTGACCTTGACCTGAGGTCAATTTTTTAAGTTAAATTAACAAGGTCACCATGTAAATCATTCAAAGCGCCTTGACGAGATAAACACAATAGTGCAAACAGTGTTTCGTTATCCGTTATTAAGTAACAAGTTAATAGCGAAAAACCATTTGACAAAACAACAGCATTCGTTTGTCTTTTTTGACATCTGGAGCCTCAAATGCTGACCTGAGATCAAATTTGAGGGCATTTTGTGATTGCAAATTTCACTGAATGTCCTTTGTTTTTTCCTTTTGTTTCTAACTAGCATAGTCTCCGAGATATATGGGAATTTCTGGAGAAAAGTCCCAAAACAGGACAAAACACTGGAAAGTTTGATCTTTGATGACCTCTGGTGACCTCATTTTTTGACCTGACCTAAAACAATACTTTTACTTTCGATAGAACTTGTATCAAGCTATCAAATTCTGTTTTCTGCTTGTCGCTACGTAGCGTAGTTTTTTAGATCTCACGGGGGTGGGGGTGGGGGGGGGGGGCGAAAATCAACCCCCCTGCAGTTCGTGTTCGGCGCAAACCCCCTGCAGTGCGCGGGAAAAAACAAGCATATGTCTGTATGTCGTTTGTGTATGTGTTATTATTTATTTGGCCACACGCACAGCACAGACGGCAGCACCGATGACGGTGAAATTAGCACACACGACAGCTTCAAGCTTTGTGACGATCCACGGCAAAAAAATCAAGTCGCTCCGATGCCGGTGACGGTCACAACACGCGCCAGAAGGGGGCATCCTTTCCTTCTCTCGCAATGATAAGTCCAATCCAAATAGCCGGCGCTTGAAAAAGCTTTTAGCATTAACTCGATGCAATTGGATCCAGGGACCTCTGCTGCGTGGGGCCGCTAAATAAATACAACGCTGTAATACCTATTTTGGTCGGCGTATTTCGGGTCGGCAATGCTTGCCACCGAATATCATACCAGTAAGGCGCCGAAGTCGGCGATGAACGAGCGAGCGCGAAGGAAATGTACGGTAAATTTCAACTCCATCGGGCAAGTAGTTTCTGAGATACAAAAAGGGTGCGTGCGTGCGCACGTGCAGAGGCACCACACCCCCGACTTGTGGGAAAGAGGCGGCTGAGAGGTCCCTAACCACACACTGAATTTGAACACAAACGGCTCAGCCGTTCCTGAGATATATAATAGTGGTGTGCAGGTGCACACGTGCAGAGGCACCCCATCCCTGACTTGTGGGAAGGCGGTGGCTGAGAGGTCCCTAACCACAAAAAAATTGAACACTATCGGCTCAGCCGTTCCTGAGATATAGAATAGGGGTGTGCACGTGCGCACGTGCAGAGGCGCCCCACCCCTGACTTGTGGGAAAGTGGCGGCTGAGAGGTCCCTAACCACACACCAAATTTGAACACAATCGGCTCAGCCGTTGCAGAGTTGTTTTTTGCGAGAAAACACTTTTCACACCACTCACGCGGCACGTGCCACGCACAGTGGTAGTCACCCACATGAGTGAGCACCGGTTTCAAACAGGGTAGTTTGGATGGCGCAGCTAAGCAAAGAATTCCGCTTGTCAATCGGACGTGTGGTTGCAGATATATAAGCTTTTCAAAAGCGTCGCTACGGGTCGGGTCGGGTCGGGCCGGGCCGGGCCGGGCCGGGCCGGGCCGCTCATATTCAGATTTTTCCCATATACCACGGAAAGACGAGCGAGCGCTTCGCGCTCGCTCGTAATTATTACATACATTCTCCGGGAACATGCTGCGCTTGAAACGCACTCCCGTTTGACGGATCACTGGTTAATACATGCCATTTTCCAGCGATTCAGTGTACCCCAAATAAGTTAAAGGAAATAGTTCACCTTCAACATGTTTTTTGTATCTGAAATAGCAGTTTTGTAGCCCGTGTTGAGAAATCCCTATCTGCAACTGTTCTTGTCTGAAAAGACTCTCCAGCCGAAGATATTTGACTTTTTGGCGAAGAAATGCGGCGCATATATGATATACCGTACCATCTGAAAGTGCCAGCACTGCACGGAGCATGCGCAGACCAATAACGCACACCATAAACTTAATAATTTACGACCTTCTGTCCTGAATTGACGCGATGTAGGATCATTTTTGAAAAGAAAAAAAGAAACTGTATTAAAAATATAATAAAATCATGTTCTGATAAATTTTCCGAAGGCGAACTATTTCCTTTAATGACACCACCGACGCCAACGGCGTCGCCTCTTCGCGCAGCGAAGCAAGCGGGGACCGCTTGTCTAATTCACTAAATTTGTAGCGTACGTGTGTGTGTGTCCCCATTTTTTATCCACACGCACAGCACAGACGGCAGCACCGATAACGATGAAATTTGCACACACGACAGTTTCAAGCTTTGTGACGATCCATGGCGAACAATCAAGTCGCTCCGATGTATGTGTAGGTCACAGCACGCGCAAGAACGGGGCATGTTTTTCCATTGGTTTAACATGCAGAACACAACAAAGGCGAAATGTGTGTGTAAAATGCGGAAAAACGCGAAACATGGATGCAATCCAAGGTCCATATCTCGTTAACTTACGGCGGCCGCACACTGCGCCATTCGGCGCGCGATATCGCGGGAAAAAAGCTGGTCCGGACGATTTTTTTTTAAGTGTTGAACACCGCGGAAGCGCGTAATGTCGCCGTGATATCGCGCGCCGAATGGCCCAGTGTGCGGCCGCCTTTAGCGTCCGACAGGCACGGGATAGACACATGCGTATATATAAATTAACGCCAGCTCAGGAGCGATATTCGTTTCCGAGAACGATGCGAACTACGGGTACCAAAACCGGTGTGTGGATAGGAAATGAAACCGGCTTCCACCGTTTGTCACCTGCATGGTTTCCACCCAACCGATACGCGCGTGAGCACGTGGCAAGGGCAGAAGGGGTGTAAATTGGCACATCCCTCATGGGGACCTCCGGTGGCTGAGAGCTTCGTTTTCGAGAACGGTGCGAGTGTCCCGTTCCCATTCCCGTATGGGAATGGGAACGGGATGGAAATGGGAACGGGATGGAAATGGGTGGGAATGGGGAATGTTTGGAAATGTAACGGGTTGGAACGTGTTTGGGACAGCTCATATAATTTTTTAGCACCACAAACAGTGAAATATGCGGAAACGGATGGGAATGGGAGCCCAATCAACTATGAATTCGGATTGGAACGGGTTTGGGTCTAACTGAATGGGCTGGAACGGGATGGGGGCTGGAAATGTGTCCCATGAAGAGCTCTACAGTTCCATCCAACCGATAAGTGCGCGAGCACGTGGCAGGTGCAAAAGGGGTGTAAATTGACGCCCTCATGTTTCGTGGATAATATCTCCCAAACTATTGGCTAGATTTACTTGCAGTTTGCTGTATGGCTTTATGCATGGGTACTAGCAACATTGCACACAATACATCATGTTTATGTCGGCACGTGCGCACGTGCGACTGCCGCTTTCAGACCTCGGAAACTGCTGGACCAATCCATCTGAGATTTTGTGAGCAGGCAAATGTACGAGTTTGGGGCGGCTCACATGAATCGCAACCGAATTCGGTCGACACGAGAGCACGTGGGTGACCTCCGATTTTGGATCTCCGCCAACTACGGATAGCTGGCGTTGCCGCGGACCTCTAGTAATAGTTAGCATGTGAAAAGAATAAGTGTGCTACCAGAATAGCATGACCTGTTGAGGGAGTACTCGTAGTAGCAGTTGTCCAGCAGCTAAGTACGTCAATCAGAACATTTAAATGAAATGACGCCACCTTTTAGGTTGACTATTGAAACGTAGGCGAAATCAGAGTACCGCCGAGAATCACAAGTGGAAACAGTCGCCTTTACAATTTCAAAGTTATATGTTGTGAAGAAAAACCGTCATGCAAACGGATCACCAAACAATTCAATTGAAGTCTGTGCATTGTAATACAAAACAATATTGCCAGCCTAAAATTATGAATTTGATGGATCTCACTTCTACATCTCATTTTATATTATTTCGAGACTATGTAATGCTGTCACCGGGCATTGTATTGCTTAACAAGTGCAGTGGTTACATACAGTGTTAACACACGGGGAGGAGACGCTGCCGACACGGCCTCGTCTGGTCCGGATTCCAGGTCGGCAGTGTCGACCGTCAGTCCCCGGCAGAGGGCGTCCAGAGCCGCTCAAGGGGAGGCGCCACACCGTGGTCCGGCCACGGGCGGCGCTCTCTCCATCTAGCGGGCGTCCGGAACCGCGCGGTACCGACAGGAAAGCAGCTCTCTCACAGGAGGGCGAGGGATCGTTCATCGCAGGTGGCGCTGTCTGCAGCCACACGGGGGGGCAGGTCGGCCTGGACCAGCCAGCCGACGGGGCCGACGTCGAGGGAGCCGGTCCTCACTCGTCGTCCGCGAACACGCACTGCACAAACTCTGCAAAAACAGATGTGAGATATGTCAGGCTAACGTCAGGAAATACAGGTTAGCAAGGGCGTGTAACCACTGTCTTTAACGTTGTAGCTTACTGCCCTTGCTTTCCAGCCGACTCCAGAACTAGATAATCGTACAAAATGAAAAGGTGTTCTCACCAACGTAAAATAGATTCCATTACATTAACGGGTCTAAGCTAACATGTTACCGATCGATCGCTTATAGAACATCAACATGAGGGATAATTACGGACCGAGCCGCTCATTTGCCGCTCCCGGACGGCTGGAAGCGTAAGGCCGCCATAGGGAAACAGGGATAAATTCGTTATACAATATTTTGCTCAGGGGCCCTTGCAAGGTCACATGAGGTCATCCAAGGTCACCAACACTTTTTTGTCAATAACTCTCGACAGAATGAAGATAGATAAATGAAACTGGCACCAATGTGTTTTTCTCGTCGAGGGCACGTCTCCTAATATGCAACATGAACTACTTGTGTCATCACTTGACCTTGACCTGATGTCAAATGTTTAAGTTGACCTAACCTGGTCAACTCGAATATTATTAAAAGGCATTAACGAGACGAACACGATGGTGTCAAGATTATTGCATTATCTCTTTTAGGTAAAAGGTTATTTGTGAACAACAGTTTTGCCAAAAATAGCCTGTTTGACCTTTGATTACCTTTGGACTGTTGACTGTTGACTTGAGCTAAAATGTGAGGACATATTAGCGATTAAATTTTGCAAGAGCTTTCTATTGCTTTCTTCCGTTTGTTCCTGGATGTCATAGTTTCCGAGATATTTGGGGGTTTTCGATGCGTAGTACTAAAACTGGAAAATCTGACCTTTGATGACCTCAGGTGACCTCAATATTGACCTAAGCCCAAACATGATTGAATAGTTTCAACATTATTTTTGACGAGCCTTCGAACGGTAGGTCGAAAGGTAATATAAAATGCTGCATGAGGCTGGTGTAAATATTTTCAGGACCTAGGTGCTTTCTTGATTTTTGAACGAGGCCGAAGGCAGAGGTAAATAAATCAAGACAGCACAGATCTTGGAAATTTATGCCGGCCGAGAGCGGTATGATTTTTACCATATGCCGCGTACGTCATACAATGTTTTTTTCTCATATATTTTCCAATCATGACTAATTCCTTACCAGAGAGGGAAATGCCAAATTTTGATTTAGGCTTTGACTTCGATGAAATTGAAGAAGCCTTGGAAGCGACGTCGACAAAGCTTTCCAAATACCAGTCAGGTTTGTATCACACACACACACACACACACACACACACACACACACACACACACACACACACACACACACACACACACACACACACACACACACACACACACACACACACACACACACACACACACACACACACACACACACACACACACACACACACACACACACACACACACACACACACACACACACACACACACACACACACACACACACACACACACACACACACACACACACACACACACACACACACACACACACACACACACACACACACACACACACACACACACACACACACACACACACACACACACACACACACACACACACACACACACACACACACACACACACACACACACACACACACACACACACACACACACACACACACACACACACACACACACACACACACACACACACACACACACACACACACACACACACACACACACACACACACACACACACACACACACACACACACACACACACACACACACACACACACACACACACACACACACACACACACACACACACACACACACACACACACACACACACACACACACACACACACACACACACACACACACACACACACACACACACACACACACACACACACACACACACACACACACCACACACACACACACACACACACACACACACACACACACACACACACACACACACACACACACACACACACACCACACACACACACACACACACACACACACACACACACACACACACACACACACACACACACACACACACACACACACACACACACACACACACACACACACACACACACACACACACACACACACACACACACACACACACACACACACACACACACACACACACACACACACACACACACACACACACACACACACACACACACACACACACACACACACACACACACACACACACACACACACACACACACACACACACACACACACACACACACACACACACACACACACACACACACACACACACACACACACACACACACACACACACACACACACACACACACACACACACACACACACACACACACACACACACACACACACACACACACACACACACACACACACACACACACACACACACACACACACACACACACACACACACACACACACACACACACACACACACACACACACACACACACACACACACACACACACACACACACACACACACACACACACACACACACACACACACACACACACACACACACACACACACACACACACACACACACACACACACACACACACACACACACACACACACACACACACACACACACACACACACACACACACACACACACACACACACACACACACACACACACACACACACACACACACACACACACACACACACACACACACACACACACACACACACACACACACACACACACACACACACACACACACACACACACACACACACACACACACACACACACACACACACACACACACACACACACACACACACACACACACACACACACACACACACACACACACACACACACACACACACACACACACACACACACACACACACACACACACACACACACACACACACACACACACACACACACACACACACACACACACACACACACACACACACACACACACACACACACACACACACACACACACACACACACACACACACACACACACACACACACACACACACACACACACACACACACACACACACACACACACACACACACACACACACACACACACACACACACACACACACACACACACACACACACACACACACACACACACACACACACACACACACACACACACACACACACACACACACACACACACACACACACACACACACACACACACACACACACACACACACACACACACACACACACACACACACACACACACACACACACACACACACACACACACACACACACACACACACACACACACACACACACACACACACACACACACACACACACACACACACACACACACACACACACACACACACACACACACACACACACACACACACACACACACACACACACACACACACACACACACACACACACACACACACACACACACACACACACACACACACACACACACACACTGTTTTCACGCGCTCTGGTAAGAGGAATTTGTCCTAGTGCATATTTCTTTTACCGCGTTATAGCACACCTCTCGGGCCAATGTATTGTGATATCCCCGGCATATGGTAAAGAAAAGGTAAAGGTAGGTAGGTAATCGCGCCAACAGTTCTGTAAGACAAAAACGTACACATTTATAAAATATTCCACTCATGATCGCCCAGGAATCTAAATGATTTTTTCATAGTTTACTTTTTGCCAGTCCTATATTAAGCTGTCGTAGACAATAGGCGCAAGGTATTGAAGAGTCAATATTTTGTTCCATATGACAATTCATTTTCCGTGGACATCCGCTAATAACCCAAAACAAAAACGATGAGTTCATGCCATGGGACCTCCAGGCCATCGTTCCCTAACGATATCTGCTCACCTGAGTAGGAGATGCGGCTGTCTCCGTCCTGATCAATCTCCTCCACAATATCCTCAACTGAAAATACAGAAAATGTAATGTTTATAGTGACACTTTCTGGGATCAGGGGCAGTCAGGCAGAGAGAAAGGCACATAACCGACAATTGTGAAACGTGACAGGTATTTATCGCGTTTTGAGCCCGACCGCAAACACGATAAAACATGAACTATAAATTAGACACTGGTGTACTGAAAACGCTATCGTAATTAACAACGCATCGGAATACAACATTCTCTGCAAGCATAATACAGTGGACGGTGGAGGAACAACAGCTTCGCGAAAACTCTCCATCCATCCATCCATCCATCCATCCATCCATCCATCCATCCATCCATCCATCCATCCATCCATCCATCCATCCATCCATCCATCCATCCATCCATCCATCCATCCATCCATCCATCCATCCATCCATCCATCCATCCATCCATCCATCCATCCATCCATCCATCCATCCATCCATCCATCCATCCATCCATCCATCCATCCATCCATCCATCCATCCATCCATCCATCCATCCATCCATCCATCCATCCATCCATCCATCCATCCATCCATCCATCCATCCATCCATCCATCCATCCATCCATCCATCCATCCATCCATCCATCCATCCATCCATCCATCCATCCATCCATCCATCCATCCATCCATCCATCCATCCATCCATCCATCCATCCATCCATCCATCCATCCATCCATCCATCCATCCATCCATCCATCCATCCATCCATCCATCCATCCATCCATCCATCCATCCATCCATCCATCCATCCATCCATCCATCCATCCATCCATCCATCCATCCATCCATCCATCCATCCATCCATCCATCCATCCATCCATCCATCCATCCATCCATCCATCCATCCATCCATCCATCCATCCATCCATCCATCCATCCATCCATCCATCCATCCATCCATCCATCCATCCATCCATCCATCCATCCATCCATCCATCCATCCATCCATCCATCCATCCATCCATCCATCCATCCATCCATCCATCCATCCATCCATCCATCCATCCATCCATCCATCCATCCATCCATCCATCCATCCATCCATCCATCCATCCATCCATCCATCCATCCATCCATCCATCCATCCATCCATCCATCCATCCATCCATCCATCCATCCATCCATCCATCCATCCATCCATCCATCCATCCATCCATCCATCCATCCATCCATCCATCCATCCATCCATCCATCCATCCATCCATCCATCCATCCATCCATCCATCCATCCATCCATCCATCCATCCATCCATCCATCCATCCATCCATCCATCCATCCATCCATCCATCCATCCATCCATCCATCCATCCATCCATCCATCCATCCATCCATCCATCCATCCATCCATCCATCCATCCATCCATCCATCCATCCATCCATCCATCCATCCATCCATCCATCCATCCATCCATCCATCCATCCATCCATCCATCCATCCATCCATCCATCCATCCATCCATCCATCCATCCATCCATCCATCCATCCATCCATCCATCCATCCATCCATCCATCCATCCATCCATCCATCCATCCATCCATCCATCCATCCATCCATCCATCCATCCATCCATCCATCCATCCATCCATCCATCCATCCATCCATCCATCCATCCATCCATCCATCCATCCATCCATCCATCCATCCATCCATCCATCCATCCATCCATCCATCCATCCATCCATCCATCCATCCATCCATCCATCCATCCATCCATCCATCCATCCATCCATCCATCCATCCATCCATCCATCCATCCATCCATCCATCCATCCATCCATCCATCCATCCATCCATCCATCCATCCATCCATCCATCCATCCATCCATCCATCCATCCATCCATCCATCCATCCATCCATCCATCCATCCATCCATCCATCCATCCATCCATCCATCCATCCATCCATCCATCCATCCATCCATCCATCCATCCATCCATCCATCCATCCATCCATCCATCCATCCATCCATCCATCCATCCATCCATCCATCCATCCATCCATCCATCCATCCATCCATCCATCCATCCATCCATCCATCCATCCATCCATCCATCCATCCATCCATCCATCCATCCATCCATCCATCCATCCATCCATCCATCCATCCATCCATCCATCCATCCATCCATCCATCCATCCATCCATCCATCCATCCATCCATCCATCCATCCATCCATCCATCCATCCATCCATCCATCCATCCATCCATCCATCCATCCATCCATCCATCCATCCATCCATCCATCCATCCATCCATCCATCCATCCATCCATCCATCCATCCATCCATCCATCCATCCATCCATCCATCCATCCATCCATCCATCCATCCATCCATCCATCCATCCATCCATCCATCCATCCATCCATCCATCCATCCATCCATCCATCCATCCATCCATCCATCCATCCATCCATCCATCCATCCATCCATCCATCCATCCATCCATCCATCCATCCATCCATCCATCCATCCATCCATCCATCCATCCATCCATCCATCCATCCATCCATCCATCCATCCATCCATCCATCCATCCATCCATCCATCCATCCATCCATCCATCCATCCATCCATCCATCCATCCATCCATCCATCCATCCATCCATCCATCCATCCATCCATCCATCCATCCATCCATCCATCCATCCATCCATCCATCCATCCATCCATCCATCCATCCATCCATCCATCCATCCATCCATCCATCCATCCATCCATCCATCCATCCATCCATCCATCCATCCATCCATCCATCCATCCATCCATCCATCCATCCATCCATCCATCCATCCATCCATCCATCCATCCATCCATCCATCCATCCATCCATCCATCCATCCATCCATCCATCCATCCATCCATCCATCCATCCATCCATCCATCCATCCATCCATCCATCCATCCATCCATCCATCCATCCATCCATCCATCCATCCATCCATCCATCCATCCATCCATCCATCCATCCATCCATCCATCCATCCATCCATCCATCCATCCATCCATCCATCCATCCATCCATCCATCCATCCATCCATCCATCCATCCATCCATCCATCCATCCATCCATCCATCCATCCATCCATCCATCCATCCATCCATCCATCCATCCATCCATCCATCCATCCATCCATCCATCCATCCATCCATCCATCCATCCATCCATCCATCCATCCATCCATCCATCCATCCATCCATCCATCCATCCATCCATCCATCCATCCATCCATCCATCCATCCATCCATCCATCCATCCATCCATCCATCCATCCATCCATCCATCCATCCATCCATCCATCCATCCATCCATCCATCCATCCATCCATCCATCCATCCATCCATCCATCCATCCATCCATCCATCCATCCATCCATCCATCCATCCATCCATCCATCCATCCATCCATCCATCCATCCATCCATCCATCCATCCATCCATCCATCCATCCATCCATCCATCCATCCATCCATCCATCCATCCATCCATCCATCCATCCATCCATCCATCCATCCATCCATCCATCCATCCATCCATCCATCCATCCATCCATCCATCCATCCATCCATCCATCCATCCATCCATCCATCCATCCATCCATCCATCCATCCATCCATCCATCCATCCATCCATCCATCCATCCATCCATCCATCCATCCATCCATCCATCCATCCATCCATCCATCCATCCATCCATCCATCCATCCATCCATCCATCCATCCATCCATCCATCCATCCATCCATCCATCCATCCATCCATCCATCCATCCATCCATCCATCCATCCATCCATCCATCCATCCATCCATCCATCCATCCATCCATCCATCCATCCATCCATCCATCCATCCATCCATCCATCCATCCATCCATCCATCCATCCATCCATCCATCCATCCATCCATCCATCCATCCATCCATCCATCCATCCATCCATCCATCCATCCATCCATCCATCCATCCATCCATCCATCCATCCATCCATCCATCCATCCATCCATCCATCCATCCATCCATCCATCCATCCATCCATCCATCCATCCATCCATCCATCCATCCATCCATCCATCCATCCATCCATCCATCCATCCATCCATCCATCCATCCATCCATCCATCCATCCATCCATCCATCCATCCATCCATCCATCCATCCATCCATCCATCCATCCATCCATCCATCCATCCATCCATCCATCCATCCATCCATCCATCCATCCATCCATCCATCCATCCATCCATCCATCCATCCATCCATCCATCCATCCATCCATCCATCCATCCATCCATCCATCCATCCATCCATCCATCCATCCATCCATCCATCCATCCATCCATCCATCCATCCATCCATCCATCCATCCATCCATCCATCCATCCATCCATCCATCCATCCATCCATCCATCCATCCATCCATCCATCCATCCATCCATCCATCCATCCATCCATCCATCCATCCATCCATCCATCCATCCATCCATCCATCCATCCATCCATCCATCCATCCATCCATCCATCCATCCATCCATCCATCCATCCATCCATCCATCCATCCATCCATCCATCCATCCATCCATCCATCCATCCATCCATCCATCCATCCATCCATCCATCCATCCATCCATCCATCCATCCATCCATCCATCCATCCATCCATCCATCCATCCATCCATCCATCCATCCATCCATCCATCCATCCATCCATCCATCCATCCATCCATCCATCCATCCATCCATCCATCCATCCATCCATCCATCCATCCATCCATCCATCCATCCATCCATCCATCCATCCATCCATCCATCCATCCATCCATCCATCCATCCATCCATCCATCCATCCATCCATCCATCCATCCATCCATCCATCCATCCATCCATCCATCCATCCATCCATCCATCCATCCATCCATCCATCCATCCATCCATCCATCCATCCATCCATCCATCCATCCATCCATCCATCCATCATCCATCCATCCATCCATCCATCCATCCATCCATCCATCCATCCATCCATCCATCCATCCATCCATCCATCCATCCATCCATCCATCCATCCATCCATCCATCCATCCATCCATCCATCCATCCATCCATCATCCATCCATCCATCCATCCATCATCCATCCATCCATCCATCCATCCATCCATCATCCATCCATCCATCCATCCATCCATCCATCCATCCATCCATCCATCCATCCATCCATCCATCCATCCATCCATCCATCCATCCATCCATCCATCCATCCATCCATCCATCCATCCATCCATCCATCCATCCATCCATCCATCCATCCATCCATCCATCCATCCATCCATCCATCCATCCATCCATCCATCCATCCATCCATCCATCCATCCATCCATCCATCCATCCATCCATCCATCCATCCATCCATCCATCCATCCATCCATCCATCCATCCATCCATCCATCCATCCATCCATCC
>JAXIVJ010015504.1:0-2500 GCA_036785665.1 Chirona hameri | reverse complement strand
CATCCATCCATCCATCCATCCATCCATCCATCCATCCATCCATCCATCCATCCATCCATCCATCCATCCATCCATCCATCCATCCATCCATCCATCCATCCATCCATCCATCCATCCATCCATCCATCCATCCATCCATCCATCCATCCATCCATCCATCCATCCATCCATCCATCCATCCATCCATCCATCCATCCATCCATCCATCCATCCATCCATCCATCCATCCATCCATCCATCCATCCATCCATCCATCCATCCATCCATCCATCCATCCATCCATCCATCCATCCATCCATCCATCCATCCATCCATCCATCCATCCATCCATCCATCCATCCATCCATCCATCCATCCATCCATCCATCCATCCATCCATCCATCCATCCATCCATCCATCCATCCATCCATCCATCCATCCATCCATCCATCCATCCATCCATCCATCCATCCATCCATCCATCCATCCATCCATCCATCCATCCATCCATCCATCCATCCATCCATCCATCCATCCATCCATCCATCCATCCATCCATCCATCCATCCATCCATCCATCCATCCATCCATCCATCCATCCATCCATCCATCCATCCATCCATCCATCCATCCATCCATCCATCCATCCATCCATCCATCCATCCATCCATCCATCCATCCATCCATCCATCCATCCATCCATCCATCCATCCATCCATCCATCCATCCATCCATCCATCCATCCATCCATCCATCCATCCATCCATCCATCCATCCATCCATCCATCCATCCATCCATCCATCCATCCATCCATCCATCCATCCATCCATCCATCCATCCATCCATCCATCCATCCATCCATCCATCCATCCATCCATCCATCCATCCATCCATCCATCCATCCATCCATCCATCCATCCATCCATCCATCCATCCATCCATCCATCCATCCATCCTCCATCCGTCCATCCATCCATCCATCCATCCATCCATCCGTCCATCCATCCATCCGTCCGTCCGTCCGTCCGTCCGTCCGTCCGTCCGTCCGTCCGTCCGTCCGTCCGTCCGTCCGTCCGTCCGTCCGTCCGTCCGTCCGTCCGTCCGTCCGTCCGTCCGTCCGTCCGTCCGTCCGTCCGTCCGTCCGTCCGTCCGTCCGTCCGTCCATCCGTCCATCCGTCCATCCGTCCATCCGTCCATCCGTCCATCCGTCCATCCGTCCATCCGTCCATCCGTCCATCCGTCCATCCGTCCATCCGTCCATCCGTCCATCCGTCCATCCGTCCATCCGTCCATCCGTCCATCCGTCCATCCGTCCATCCGTCCATCCGTCCATCCGTCCATCCGTCCATCCGTCCATCCGTCCATCCGTCCATCCGTCCATCCGTCCATCCGTCCATCCGTCCATCCGTCCATCCGTCCATCCGTCCATCCGTCCATCCGTCCATCCGTCCATCCGTCCATCCGTCCATCCGTCCATCCGTCCATCCGTCCATCCGTCCATCCGTCCATCCGTCCATCCGTCCATCCGTCCATCCGTCCATCCGTCCATCCGTCCATCCGTCCATCCGTCCATCCGTCCATCCGTCCATCCGTCCATCCGTCCATCCGTCCATCCGTCCATCCGTCCATCCGTCCATCCGTCCATCCGTCCATCCGTCCATCCGTCCATCCGTCCATCCGTCCATCCGTCCATCCGTCCATCCGTCCATCCGTCCATCCGTCCATCCGTCCATCCGTCCATCCGTCCATCCGTCCATCCGTCCATCCGTCCATCCGTCCATCCGTCCATCCGTCCATCCGTCCATCCGTCCATCCGTCCATCCGTCCATCCGTCCATCCGTCCATCCGTCCATCCGTCCATCCGTCCATCCGTCCATCCGTCCATCCGTCCATCCGTCCATCCGTCCATCCGTCCATCCGTCCATCCGTCCATCCGTCCATCCGTCCATCCGTCCATCCGTCCATCCGTCCATCCGTCCATCCGTCCATCCGTCCATCCGTCCATCCGTCCATCCGTCCATCCGTCCATCCGTCCATCCGTCCATCCGTCCATCCGTCCATCCGTCCATCCGTCCATCCGTCCATCCGTCCATCCGTCCATCCGTCCATCCGTCCATCCGTCCATCCGTCCATCCGTCCATCCGTCCATCCGTCCATCCGTCCATCCGTCCATCCGTCCATCCGTCCATCCGTCCATCCGTCCATCCGTCCATCCGTCCATCCGTCCATCCGTCCATCCGTCCATCCGTCCATCCGTCCATCCGTCCATCCGTCCATCCGTCCATCCGTCCATCCGTCCATCCGTCCATCCGTCCATCCGTCCATCCGTCCATCCGTCCATCCGTCCATCCGTCCATCCGTCCATCCGTCCATCCGTCCATCCGTCCATCCGTCCATCCGTCCATCCGTCCATCCGTCCATCCGTCCATCCGTCCATCCGTCCATCCGTCCATCCGTCCATCCGTCCATCCGTCCATCCGTCCATCCGTCCATCCGTCCATCCGTCCATCCGTCCATCC
>JAXIVJ010015503.1:20000-31426 GCA_036785665.1 Chirona hameri | reverse complement strand
TGTCTGTGTCTGTCTGTCTGTGTCTGTCTGTCTGTCTGTGTCTGTCTGTCTGTCTGTGTCTGTCTGTCTGTCTGTGTCTGTCTGTCTGTGTCTGTCTGTCTGTGTCTGTCTGTCTGTGTCTGTCTGTCTGTGTCTGTCTGTCTGTGTCTGTCTGTCTGTGTCTGTCTGTCTGTGTCTGTCTGTCTGTGTCTGTCTGTCTGTGTCTGTCTGTCTGTGTCTGTCTGTCTGTGTCTGTCTGTCTGTGTCTGTCTGTCTGTGTCTGTCTGTCTGTGTCTGTCTGTCTGTGTCTGTATGTCTGTGTCTGTCTGTCTGTGTCTGTCTGTCTGTGCCTGTCTGTCTGTGTCTGTCTGTCTGTGTCTGTCTGTCTGTGTCTGTCTGTCTGTGTCTGTCTGTCTGTGTCTGTCTGTCTGCCTGTGTCTGTCTGTCTGTGTCTGTCTGTATGTGTCTGTCTGTCTGTGTCTGTCTGTCTGTGTCTGTCTGTGTCTGTCTGTCTGTGTCTGTCTGTCTGTGTCTGTCTGTCTGTGTCTGTCTGTCTGTGTCTGTCTGTCTGTGTCTGTCTGTCTGTGTCTGTCTGTGTCTGTCTGTGTCTGTCTGTGTCTGTCTGTGCCTGTCTGTGTCTGTCTGTGTCTGTCTGTTCTGTGTCTGTCTTTGTCTGTCTGTGTCTGTCTGTGTCTGTCTGTGTCTGTCTGTGTCTGTCTGTGTCTGTCTGTGTCTGTCTATGTCTGTCTGTGTCTGTCTGTGTCTGTCTGTGTCTGTCTGTGTCTGTCTGTGTCTGTCTGTGTCTGTCTGTGTCTGTCTGTGTCTGTCTGTGTCTGTCTGTGTCTGTCTGTGTCTGTCTGTGTCTGTCTGTGTCTGTCTGTGTCTGTTTGTGTCTGTCTGTGTCTGTCTGTGTCTGTCTGTCTGTCTGTCTGTGTCTGTCTGTCTGTGTCTGTCTGTCTGTGTCTGTCTGTCTGTGTCTGTCTGTCTGTGTCTGTCTGTCTGTGTCTGTCTGTCTGTGTCTGTCTGTCTGTCTGTGTCTGTCTGTCTGTGTCTGTATGTCTGTGTCTGTCTGTCTGTGTCTGTCTGTCTGTGTCTGTCTGTCTGTGTCTGTCTGTCTGTGTCTGTCTGTCTGTGTCTGTCTGTCTGTGTCTGTCTGTCTGTCTGTGTCTGTCTGTCTGTCTGTGTCTGTCTGTCTGTCTGTGTCTGTCTGTCTGTGTCTGTCTTTCTGTGTCTGTCTGTCTGTGTCTGTCTGTCTGTGTCTGTCTGTCTGTGTCTGTCTGTCTGTGTCTGTCTGTATGTGTCTGTCTGTCTGTGTCTGTCTGTCTGTGTCTGTCTGTCTGTGTCTGTCTGTCTGTGTCTGTCTGTCTGTGTCTGTCTGTCTGTGTCTGTCTGTCTGTGTCTGTCTGTCTGTGTCTGTCTGTCTGTGTCTGTCTGTCTGTGTCTGTCTGTGTGTGCCTGTCTGTCTGTGTCTGTCTGTCTGTGTCTGTCTGTCTGTGTCTGTGTGTCTGTGTCTGTCTGTCTGTGTCTGTCTGTCTGCCTGTGTCTGTCTGTCTGTGTCTGTCTGTATGTGTCTGTCTGTCTGTGTCTGTCTGTCTGTGTCTGTCTGTGTCTGTCTGTGTCTGTCTGTCTGTGTCTGTCTGTCTGTGTCTGTCTGTCTGTGTCTGTCTGTCTGTGTCTGTCTGTGTCTGTCTGTGTCTGTCTGTGTCTGTCTGTGCCTGTCTGTGTCTGTCTGTGTCTGTCTGTGTCTGTCTGTGTCTGTCTGTGTCTGTCTGTGTCTGTCTGTGTCTGTCTGTGTCTGTCTGTGTCTGTCTGTGTCTGTCTGTGTCTGTCTGTGTCTGTCTGTGTCTGTCTGTGTCTGTCTCTGTCTGTCTGTGTCTGTCTGTGTCTGTCTGTGTCTGTCTGTGTCTGTCTGTGTCTGTCTGTGTCTGTCTGTGTCTGTCTGTGTCTGTCTGTGTCTGTCTGTGTCTGTTTGTGTCTGTCTGTGTCTGTCTGTGTCTGTCTGTGTCTGTCTGTGTCTGTCTGTGTCTGTCTGTGTCTGTCTGTGTCTGTATGTGTCTGTCTGTGTCTGTATGCTTCTGTCTGTGTCTGTCTGTGTCTGTCTGTGTCTGTCTGTGTCTGTCTGTGTCTGTCTGTGTCTGTCTGTGTCTGTCTGTGTCTGTCTGTGTCTGTCTGTGTCTGTCTGTGTCTGTCTGTGTCTGTCTGTGTCTGTCTGTGTCTGTCTGTGTCTGTCTGTCTGTGTCTGTCTGTCTGTGTCTGTCTGTCTGTGTCTGTCTGTCTGTGTCTGTCTGTCTGTGTCTGTCTGTCTGTGTCTGTCTGTCTGTGTCTGTCTGTCTGTGTCTGTCTGTCTGTGTCTGTCTGCCTGTGTCTGTCTGTCTGTGTCTGTCTGTCTGTGTCTGTCTGTCTGTCTGTCTGTGTCTGTCTGTCTGTGTCTGTCTGTCTGTGTCTGTCTGTCTGTGTCTGTCTGTCTGTGTCTGTCTGTCTGTGTCTGTCTGTCTGTGTCTGTCTGTCTGTGTCTGTCTGTCTGTCTGTGTCTGTCTGTCTGTGTCTGTATGTCTGTGTCTGTCTGTCTGTGTCTGTCTGTCTGTGTCTGTCTGTCTGTGTCTGTCTGTCTGTGTCTGTCTGTCTGTGTCTGTCTGTCTGTCTGTGTCTGTCTGTCTGTCTGTGTCTGTCTGTCTGTCTGTGTCTGTCTGTCTGTGTCTGTCTGTCTGTGTCTGTCTGTCTGTGTCTGTCTGTCTGTGTCTGTCTGTCTGTGTCTGTCTGTCTGTGTCTGTCTGTCTGTGTCTGTCTGTCTGTGTCTGTCTGTCTGTGTCTGTCTGTCTGTGTCTGTCTGTCTGTGTCTGTCTGTCTGTGTCTGTCTGTCTGTGTCTGTCTGTCTGTGTCTGTCTGTCTGTGTCTGTCTGTCTGTGTCTGTCTGTCTGTGTCTGTATGTCTGTGTCTGTCTGTCTGTGTCTGTCTGTCTGTGCCTGTCTGTCTGTGTCTGTCTGTCTGTGTCTGTCTGTCTGTGTCTGTCTGTCTGTGTCTGTCTGTCTGTGTCTGTCTGTCTGCCTGTGTCTGTCTGTCTGTGTCTGTCTGTATGTGTCTGTCTGTCTGTGTCTGTCTGTCTGTGTCTGTCTGTGTCTGTCTGTCTGTGTCTGTCTGTCTGTGTATGTCTGTCTGTGTCTGTCTGTCTGTGTCTGTCTGTCTGTGTCTGTCTGTCTGTGTCTGTCTGTGTCTGTCTGTGTCTGTCTGTGTCTGTCTGTGCCTGTCTGTGTCTGTCTGTGTCTGTCTGTTCTGTGTCTGTCTGTGTCTGTCTGTGTCTGTCTGTGTCTGTCTGTGTCTGTCTGTGTCTGTCTGTGTCTGTCTGTGTCTGTCTGTGTCTGTCTGTGTCTGTCTGTGTCTGTCTGTGTCTGTCTGTGTCTGTCTGTGTCTGTCTGTGTCTGTCTGTGTCTGTCTGTGTCTGTCTGTGTCTGTCTGTGTCTGTCTGTGTCTGTCTGTGTCTGTCTGTGTCTGTCTGTGTCTGTCTGTGTCTGTCTGTCTGTCTGTCTGTCTGTCTGTCTGTCTGTGTCTGTCTGTCTGTGTCTGTCTGTCTGTGTCTGTCTGTCTGTGTCTGTCTGTCTGTGTCTGTCTGTCTGTGTCTGTCTGTCTGTGTCTGTCTGTCTGTGTCTGTCTGTCTGTCTGTGTCTGTCTGTCTGTGTCTGTATGTCTGTGTCTGTCTGTCTGTGTCTGTCTGTCTGTGTCTGTCTGTCTGTGTCTGTCTGTCTGTGTCTGTCTGTCTGTGTCTGTCTGTCTGTGTCTGTCTGTCTGTGTCTGTCTGTCTGTCTGTGTCTGTCTGTCTGTCTGTGTCTGTCTGTCTGTCTGTGTCTGTCTGTCTGTGTCTGTCTTTCTGTGTCTGTCTGTCTGTGTCTGTCTGTCTGTGTCTGTCTGTCTGTGTCTGTCTGTCTGTGTCTGTCTGTCTGTGTCTGTCTGTCTGTGTCTGTCTGTCTGTGTCTGTCTGTCTGTGTCTGTCTGTCTGTGTCTGTCTGTCTGTGTCTGTCTGTCTGTGTCTGTCTGTCTGTGTCTGTCTGTCTGTGTCTGTCTGTCTGTGTCTGTCTGTCTGTGTCTGTCTGTCTGTGTCTGTCTGTCTGTGTCTGTCTGTCTGTGTCTGTCTGTCTGTGTCTGTCTGTCTGTGTCTGTCTGTCTGTGTCTGTCTGTCTGTGTCTGTCTGTCTGTGTCTGTCTGTCTGTGTCTGTCTGTGTCTGTCTGTCTGTGTCTGTCTTTCTGTGTCTGTCTGTCTGTGTCTGTCTGTCTGTGTCTGTCTGTCTGTGTCTGTCTGTCTGTGTCTGTCTGTCTGTGTCTGTCTGTCTGTGTCTGTCTGTCTGCGTCTGTCTGTCTGTGTCTGTCTGTCTGTGTCTGTCTGTCTGTGTCTGTCTGTCTGTGTCTGTCTGTCTGTGTCTGTCTGTCTGTGTCTGTCTGTCTGTGTCTGTCTGTCTGTGTCTGTCTGTCTGTGTCTGTCTGTCTGTGTCTGTCTGTCTGTGTCTGTCTGTCTGTGTCTGTCTGTCTGTGTCTGTCTGTCTGTGTCTGTCTGTCTGTGTCTGTCTGTCTGTGTCTGTCTGTCTTTGTCTGTCTGTCTGTGTCTGTCTGTCTGTGTCTGTCTGTCTGTGTCTGTCTGTCTGTGTCTGTCTGTCTGTGTCTGTCTGTCTGTGTCTGTCTGTCTGTGTCTGTCTGTCTGTGTCTGTCTGTCTGTGTCTGTCTGTCTGTGTCTGTCTGTCTGTGTCTGTCTGTCTGTGTCTGTGTCTGTCTGTCTGTGTCTGTCTGTCTGTGTCTGTCTGTCTGTGTCTGTCTGTCTGTGTCTGTCTGTCTGTGTCTGTCTGTCTGTGTCTGTCTGTCTGTGTCTGTCTGTGTCTGTCTGTGTCTGTCTGTGTCTGTCTGTGCCTGTCTGTGTCTGTCTGTGTCTGTCTGTTCTGTGTCTGTCTGTGTCTGTCTGTGTCTGTCTGTGTCTGTCTGTGTCTGTCTGTGTCTGTCTGTGTCTGTCTGTGTCTGTCTATGTCTGTCTGTGTCTGTCTGTGTCTGTCTGTGTCTGTCTGTGTCTGTCTGTGTCTGTCTGTGTCTGTCTGTGTCTGTCTGTGTCTGTCTGTGTCTGTCTGTGTCTGTCTGTGTCTGTCTGTGTCTGTTTGTGTCTGTCTGTGTCTGTCTGTGTCTGTCTGTCTGTCTGTCTGTGTCTGTCTGTCTGTGTCTGTCTGTCTGTGTCTGTCTGTCTGTGTCTGTCTGTCTGTGTCTGTCTGTCTGTGTCTGTCTGTCTGTGTCTGTCTGTCTGTCTGTGTCTGTCTGTCTGTGTCTGTATGTCTGTGTCTGTCTGTCTGTGTCTGTCTGTCTGTGTCTGTCTGTCTGTGTCTGTCTGTCTGTGTCTGTCTGTCTGTGTCTGTCTGTCTGTGTCTGTCTGTCTGTCTGTGTCTGTCTGTCTGTCTGTGTCTGTCTGTCTGTCTGTGTCTGTCTGTCTGTGTCTGTCTTTCTGTGTCTGTCTGTCTGTGTCTGTCTGTCTGTGTCTGTCTGTCTGTGTCTGTCTGTCTGTGTCTGTCTGTCTGTGTCTGTCTGTCTGTGTCTGTCTGTCTGTGTCTGTCTGTCTGTGTCTGTCTGTCTGTGTCTGTCTGTCTGTGTCTGTCTGTCTGTGTCTGTCTGTCTGTGTCTGTCTGTCTGTGTCTGTCTGTCTGTGTCTGTCTGTCTGTGTCTGTCTGTCTGTGTCTGTCTGTCTGTGCCTGTCTGTCTGTGTCTGTCTGTCTGTGTCTGTCTGTCTGTGTCTGTGTGTCTGTGTCTGTCTGTCTGTGTCTGTCTGTCTGCCTGTGTCTGTCTGTCTGTGTCTGTCTGTATGTGTCTGTCTGTCTGTGTCTGTCTGTCTGTGTCTGTCTGTGTCTGTCTGTGTCTGTCTGTCTGTGTCTGTCTGTCTGTGTCTGTCTGTCTGTGTCTGTCTGTCTGTGTCTGTCTGTGTCTGTCTGTGTCTGTCTGTGTCTGTCTGTGCCTGTCTGTGTCTGTCTGTGTCTGTCTGTGTCTGTCTGTGTCTGTCTGTGTCTGTCTGTGTCTGTCTGTGTCTGTCTGTGTCTGTCTGTGTCTGTCTGTGTCTGTCTGTGTCTGTCTGTGTCTGTCTGTGTCTGTCTGTGTCTGTCTGTGTCTGTCTGTGTCTGTCTGTGTCTGTCTGTCTGTCTGTGTCTGTCTGTGTCTGTCTGTGTCTGTCTGTGTCTGTCTGTGTCTGTCTGTGTCTGTCTGTGTCTGTCTGTGTCTGTCTGTGTCTGTTTGTGTCTGTCTGTGTCTGTCTGTGTCTGTCTGTGTCTGTCTGTGTCTGTCTGTGTCTGTCTGTGTCTGTCTGTGTCTGTCTGTGTCTGTCTGTGTCTGTCTGTGTCTGTATGCTTCTGTCTGTGTCTGTCTGTGTCTGTCTGTGTCTGTCTGTGTCTGTCTGTGTCTGTCTGTGTCTGTCTGTGTCTGTCTGTGTCTGTCTGTGTCTGTCTGTGTCTGTCTGTGTCTGTCTGTGTCTGTCTGTGTCTGTCTGTCTGTGTCTGTCTGTCTGTGTCTGTCTGTCTGTGTCTGTCTGTCTGTGTCTGTCTGTCTGTGTCTGTCTGTCTGTGTCTGTCTGTCTGTGTCTGTCTGTCTGTGTCTGTCTGTCTGTGTCTGTCTGTCTGTGTCTGTCTGCCTGTGTCTGTCTGTCTGTGTCTGTCTGTCTGTGTCTGTCTGTCTGTGTCTGTCTGTCTGTCTGTCTGTGTCTGTCTGTCTGTGTCTGTCTGTCTGTGTCTGTCTGTCTGTGTCTGTCTGTCTGTGTCTGTCTGTCTGTGTCTGTCTGTCTGTGTCTGTCTGTCTGTGTCTGTCTGTCTGTCTGTGTCTGTCTGTCTGTGTCTGTATGTCTGTGTCTGTCTGTCTGTGTCTGTCTGTCTGTGTCTGTCTGTCTGTGTCTGTCTGTCTGTGTCTGTCTGTCTGTGTCTGTCTGTCTGTCTGTGTCTGTCTGTCTGTCTGTGTCTGTCTGTCTGTCTGTGTCTGTCTGTCTGTGTCTGTCTGTCTGTGTCTGTCTGTCTGTGTCTGTCTGTCTGTGTCTGTCTGTCTGTGTCTGTCTGTCTGTGTCTGTCTGTCTGTGTCTGTCTGTCTGTGTCTGTCTGTCTGTGTCTGTCTGTCTGTGTCTGTCTGTCTGTGTCTGTCTGTCTGTGTCTGTCTGTCTGTGTCTGTCTGTCTGTGTCTGTCTGTCTGTGTCTGTATGTCTGTGTCTGTCTGTCTGTGTCTGTCTGTCTGTGTCTGTCTGTCTGTGTCTGTCTGTCTGTGTCTGTCTGTCTGTGTCTGTCTGTCTGTGTCTGTCTGTCTGTGTCTGTCTGTCTGTGTCTGTCTGTCTTGCTGTGTCTGTCTGTCTGTGTCTGTCTGTATGTGTCTGTCTGTCTGTGTCTGTCTGTCTGTGTCTGTCTGTGTCTGTCTGTCTGTGTCTGTCTGTCTGTGTCTGTCTGTCTGTGTCTGTCTGTCTGTGTCTGTCTGTCTGTGTCTGTCTGTCTGTGTCTGTCTGTGTCTGTCTGTGTCTGTCTGTGTCTGTCTGTGCCTGTCTGTGTCTGTCTGTGTCTGTCTGTTCTGTGTCTGTCTGTGTCTGTCTGTGTCTGTCTGTGTCTGTCTGTGTCTGTCTGTGTCTGTCTGTGTCTGTCTGTGTCTGTCTCTGTGTGTCTGTCTTTGTCTGTCTGTGTCTGTCTGTGTCTGTCTGTGTCTGTCTGTGTCTGTCTGTGTCTGTCTGTGTCTGTCTGTGTCTGTCTGTGTCTGTCTGTGTCTGTCTGTGTCTGTCTGTGTCTGTCTGTGTCTGTCTGTGTCTGTCTGTGTCTGTCTGTGTCTGTTGTGTCTGTCTGTGTCTGTCTGTGTCTGTCTGTCTGTCTGTCTGTGTCTGTCTGTCTGTGTCTGTCTGTCTGTGTCTGTCTGTCTGTGTCTGTCTGTCTGTGTCTGTCTGTCTGTGTCTGTCTGTCTGTGTCTGTCTGTCTGTGTCTGTCTGTCTGTCTGTGTCTGTCTGTCTGTGTCTGTATGTCTGTGTCTGTCTGTCTGTGTCTGTCTGTCTGTGTCTGTCTGTCTGTGTCTGTCTGTCTGTGTCTGTCTGTCTGTGTCTGTCTGTCTGTGTCTGTCTGTCTGTGTCTGTCTGTCTGTCTGTGTCTGTCTGTCTGTCTGTGTCTGTCTGTCTGTCTGTGTCTGTCTGTCTGTGTCTGTCTTTCTGTGTCTGTCTGTCTGTGTCTGTCTGTCTGTGTCTGTCTGTCTGTGTCTGTCTGTCTGTGTCTGTCTGTCTGTGTCTGTCTGTCTGTGTCTGTCTGTCTGTGTCTGTCTGTCTGTGTCTGTCTGTCTGTGTCTGTCTGTCTGTGTCTGTCTGTCTGTGTCTGTCTGTCTGTGTCTGTCTGTCTGTGTCTGTCTGTCTGTGTCTGTCTGTCTGTGTCTGTCTGTCTGTGTCTGTCTGTCTGTGTCTGTCTGTCTGTGTCTGTCTGTCTGTGTCTGTCTGTCTGTGTCTGTCTGTCTGTGTCTGTCTGTGTCTGTCTGTCTGTGTCTGTCTTTCTGTGTCTGTCTGTCTGTGTCTGTCTGTCTGTGTCTGTCTGTCTGTGTCTGTCTGTCTGTGTCTGTCTGTCTGTGTCTGTCTGTCTGTGTCTGTCTGTCTGCGTCTGTCTGTCTGTGTCTGTCTGTCTGTGTCTGTCTGTCTGTGTCTGTCTGTCTGTGTCTGTCTGTCTGTGTCTGTCTGTCTGTGTCTGTCTGTCTGTGTCTGTCTGTCTGTGTCTGTCTGTCTGTGTCTGTCTGTCTGTGTCTGTCTGTCTGTGTCTGTCTGTCTGTGTCTGTCTGTCTGTGTCTGTCTGTCTGTGTCTGTCTGTCTGTGTCTGTCTGTCTGTGTCTGTCTGTCTGTGTCTGTCTGTCTTTGTCTGTCTGTCTGTGTCTGTCTGTCTGTGTCTGTCTGTCTGTGTCTGTCTGTCTGTGTCTGTCTGTCTGTGTCTGTCTGTCTGTGTCTGTCTGTCTGTGTCTGTCTGTCTGTGTCTGTCTGTCTGTGTCTGTCTGTCTGTGTCTGTCTGTCTGTGTCTGTCTGTCTGTGTCTGTCTGTCTGTGTCTGTGTCTGTCTGTCTGTGTCTGTCTGTCTGTGTCTGTCTGTCTGTGTCTGTCTGTCTGTGTCTGTCTGTCTGTGTCTGTCTGTCTGTGTCTGTCTGTCTGTGTCTGTCTGTCTGTGTCTGTCTGTCTGTGTCTGTCTGTCTGTGTCTGTCTGTCTGTGTCTGTCTGTCTGTGTCTGTCTGTCTGTCTGTGTCTGTCTGTCTGTGTCTGTCTGTCTGTGTCTGTCTGTCTGTGTCTGTCTGTATGTGTCTGTCTGTCTGTGTCTGTCTGTCTGTGTCTGTCTGTCTGTGTCTGTCTGTCTGTGTCTGTCTGTCTGTCTGTGTCTGTCTGTCTGTGTCTGTATGTCTGTGTCTGTATGTCTGTGTCTGTCTGTCTGTGTCTGTCTGTCTGTGTCTGTCTGTCTGTCTGTGTCTGTCTGTCTGTCTGTGTCTGTCTGTCTGTCTGTGTCTGTCTGTCTGTGTCTGTCTGTCTGTGTCTGTCTGTCTGTGTCTGTCTGTCTGTGTCTGTCTGTCTGTGTCTGTCTGTCTGTGTCTGTCTGTCTGTGTCTGTCTGTCTGTGTCTGTCTGTCTGTGTCTGTCTGTCTGTGTCTGTCTGTCTGTGTCTGTCTGTCTGTGTTTGTCTGTCTGTGTCTGTCTGTCTGTGTCTGTCTGTCTGTGTCTGTCTGTCTGTGTCTGTCTGTCTGTGCCTGTCTGTCTGTGTCTGTCTGTCTGTGTCTGTCTGTCTGTGTCTGTCTGTCTGTGTCTGTCTGTCTGTGTCTGTCTGTCTGTCTGTGTCTGTCTGTCTGTGTCTGTCTGTATGTGTCTGTCTGTCTGTGTCTGTCTGTCTGTGTCTGTCTGTGTCTGTCTGTCTGTGTCTGTCTGTCTGTGTCTGTCTGTCTGTGTCTGTCTGTCTGTGTCTGTCTGTCTGTGTCTGTCTGTCTGTGTCTGTCTGTCTGTGTCTGTCTGTCTGTGTCTGTCTGTCTGTGTCTGTCTGTCTGTGTCTGTCTGTCTGTGTCTGTCTGTCTGTGTCTGTCTGTCTGTGTCTGTCTGTGTCTGTCTGTGTCTGTCTGTGTCTGTCTGTGTCTGTCTGTGCCTGTCTGTGTCTGTCTGTGTCTGTCTGTGTCTGTCTGTGTCTGTCTGTGTCTGTCTGTGTCTGTCTGTGTCTGTCTGTGTCTGTCTGTGTCTGTCTGTGTCTGTCTGTGTCTGTCTGTGTCTGTCTGTGTCTGTCTGTGTCTGTCTGTGTCTGTCTGTGTCTGTCTGTGTCTGTCTGTGTCTGTCTGTGTCTGTCTGTGTCTGTCTGTGTCTGTCTGTGTCTGTCTGTGTCTGTCTGTGTCTGTCTGTGTCTGTATGCTTCTGTCTGTGTCTGTCTGTGTCTGTCTGTGTCTGTCTGTGTCTGTCTGTGTCTGTCTGTGTCTGTCTGTGTCTGTCTGTTTCTGTATGTGTCTGTATGTGTCTGTCTGTGTCTGTCTGTGTCTGTCTGTGTCTGTCTGTGTCTGTCTGTGTCTGTCTGTGTCTGTCTGTGTCTGTCTGTGTCTGTCTGTGTCTGTCTGTATCTGTCTGTGTCTGTCTGTGTCTGTCTGTGTCTGTCTGTGTCTGTCTGTATCTGTCTGTGTCTGTCTGTGTCTGTCTGTGTCTGTCTGTGTCTGTCTGTGTCTGTCTGTGTCTGTCTGTGTCTGTCTGTGTCTGTCTGTGTCTGTCTGTGTCTGTCTGTGTCTGTCTGTGTCTGTCTGTGTCTGTCTGTGTCTGTCTGTGTCTGTCTGTGTCTGTCTGTGTCTGTCTGTGTCTGTCTGTGTCTGTCTGTGTCTGTCTGTGTCTGTCTGTGTCTGTCTGTGTGTCTGTGTCTGTGTGTCTGTGTCTGTGTCTGTGTCTGTGTCTGTGTCTGTGTCTGTCTGTCTGTCTGTCTGTCTGTCTGTCTGTCTGTCTGTCTGTCTGTCTGTCTGTCTGTCTGTCTGTCTGTCTGTCTGTCTGTCTGTCTGTCTGTCTGTCTGTCTGTCTGTCTGTCTGTCTGTCTGTCTGTCTGTCTGTCTGTCTGTCTGTCTGTCTGTCTGTCTGTCTGTCTGTCTGTCTGTCTGTCTGTCTGTCTGTCTGTCTGTCTGTCTGTCTGTCTGTCTGTCTGTCTGTCTGTCTGTCTGTCTGTCTGTCTGTCTGTCTGTCTGTCTGTCTGTCTGTCTGTGTCTGTCTGTCTGTGTCTGTCTGTCTGTGTCTGTCTGTCTGTGTCTGTCTGTCTGTGTCTGTCTGTCTGTGTCTGTCTGTCTGTGTCTGTCTGTCTGTGTCTGTCTGTCTGTGTCTGTCTGTCTGTGTCTGTCTGTCTGTGTCTGTCTGTCTGTGTCTGTCTGTCTGTGTCTGTCTGTCTGTGTCTGTCTGTCTGTGTCTGTCTGTCTGTGTCTGTCTGTCTGTGTCTGTCTGTCTGTGTCTGTCTGTCTGTGTCTGTCT
>JAXIVJ010015503.1:0-15000 GCA_036785665.1 Chirona hameri | reverse complement strand
TCTGTCTGTGTCTGTCTGTCTGTCTGTGTCTGTCTGTCTGTGTCTGTCTTTCTGTGTCTGTCTGTCTGTGTCTGTCTGTCTGTGTCTGTCTGTCTGTGTCTGTCTGTCTGTGTCTGTCTGTATGTGTCTGTCTGTCTGTGTCTGTCTGTCTGTGTCTGTCTGTCTGTGTCTGTCTGTCTGTGTCTGTCTGTCTGTGTCTGTCTGTCTGTGTCTGTCTGTCTGTGTCTGTCTGTCTGTGTCTGTCTGTCTGTGTCTGTCTGTCTGTGTCTGTCTGTCTGTGCCTGTCTGTCTGTGTCTGTCTGTCTGTGTCTGTCTGTCTGTGTCTGTGTGTCTGTGTCTGTCTGTCTGTGTCTGTCTGTCTGCCTGTGTCTGTCTGTCTCTGTCTGTCTGTATGTGTCTGTCTGTCTGTGTCTGTCTGTCTGTGTCTGTCTGTGTCTGTCTGTGTCTGTCTGTCTGTGTCTGTCTGTCTGTGTCTGTCTGTCTGTGTCTGTCTGTCTGTGTCTGTCTGTGTCTGTCTGTGTCTGTCTGTGTCTGTCTGTGCCTGTCTGTGTCTGTCTGTGTCTGTCTGTGTCTGTCTGTGTCTGTCTGTGTCTGTCTGTGTCTGTCTGTGTCTGTCTGTGTCTGTCTGTGTCTGTCTGTGTCTGTCTGTGTCTGTCTGTGTCTGTCTGTGTCTGTCTGTGTCTGTCTGTGTCTGTCTGTGTCTGTCTGTGTCTGTCTGTGTCTGTCTGTGTCTGTCTGTGTCTGTCTGTGTCTGTCTGTGTCTGTCTGTGTCTGTCTGTGTCTGTTTGTGTCTGTCTGTGTCTGTCTGTGTCTGTCTGTGTCTGTCTGTGTCTGTCTGTGTCTGTCTGTGTCTGTCTGTGTCTGTATGTGTCTGTCTGTGTCTGTATGCTTCTGTCTGTGTCTGTCTGTGTCTGTCTGTGTCTGTCTGTGTCTGTCTGTGTCTGTCTGTGTCTGTCTGTGTCTGTCTGTGTCTGTCTGTGTCTGTCTGTGTCTGTCTGTGTCTGTCTGTGTCTGTCTGTGTCTGTCTGTGTCTGTCTGTCTGTGTCTGTCTGTCTGTGTCTGTCTGTCTGTGTCTGTCTGTCTGTGTCTGTCTGTCTGTGTCTGTCTGTCTGTGTCTGTCTGTCTGTGTCTGTCTGTCTGTGTCTGTCTGTCTGTGTCTGTCTGTCTGTGTCTGTCTGCCTGTGTCTGTCTGTCTGTGTCTGTCTGTCTGTGTCTGTCTGTCTGTCTGTCTGTGTCTGTCTGTCTGTGTCTGTCTGTCTGTGTCTGTCTGTCTGTGTCTGTCTGTCTGTGTCTGTCTGTCTGTGTCTGTCTGTCTGTGTCTGTCTGTCTGTGTCTGTCTGTCTGTCTGTGTCTGTCTGTCTGTGTCTGTATGTCTGTGTCTGTCTGTCTGTGTCTGTCTGTCTGTGTCTGTCTGTCTGTGTCTGTCTGTCTGTGTCTGTCTGTCTGTGTCTGTCTGTCTGTCTGTGTCTGTCTGTCTGTCTGTGTCTGTCTGTCTGTCTGTGTCTGTCTGTCTGTGTCTGTCTGTCTGTGTCTGTCTGTCTGTGTCTGTCTGTCTGTGTCTGTCTGTCTGTGTCTGTCTGTCTGTGTCTGTCTGTCTGTGTCTGTCTGTCTGTGTCTGTCTGTCTGTGTCTGTCTGTCTGTGTCTGTCTGTCTGTGTCTGTCTGTCTGTGTCTGTCTGTCTGTGTCTGTCTGTCTGTGTCTGTCTGTCTGTGTCTGTCTGTCTGTGTCTTTCTGTCTGTGTCTGTATGTCTGTGTCTGTCTGTCTGTGTCTGTCTGTCTGTGCCTGTCTGTCTGTGTCTGTCTGTCTGTGTCTGTCTGTCTGTGTCTGTCTGTCTGTGTCTGTCTGTCTGTGTCTGTCTGTCTGCCTGTGTCTGTCTGTCTGTGTCTGTCTGTATGTGTCTGTCTGTCTGTGTCTGTCTGTCTGTGTCTGTCTGTGTCTGTCTGTCTGTGTCTGTCTGTCTGTGTATGTCTGTCTGTGTCTGTCTGTCTGTGTCTGTCTGTCTGTGTCTGTCTGTCTGTGTCTGTCTGTGTCTGTCTGTGTCTGTCTGTGTCTGTCTGTGCCTGTCTGTGTCTGTCTGTGTCTGTCTGTTCTGTGTCTGTCTGTGTCTGTCTGTGTCTGTCTGTGTCTGTCTGTGTCTGTCTGTGTCTGTCTGTGTCTGTCTGTGTCTGTCTGTGTCTGTCTGTGTCTGTCTGTGTCTGTCTGTGTCTGTCTGTGTCTGTCTGTGTCTGTCTGTGTCTGTCTGTGTCTGTCTGTGTCTGTCTGTGTCTGTCTGTGTCTGTCTGTGTCTGTCTGTGTCTGTTTGTGTCTGTCTGTGTCTGTCTGTGTCTGTCTGTCTGTCTGTCTGTGTCTGTCTGTCTGTGTCTGTCTGTCTGTGTCTGTCTGTCTGTGTCTGTCTGTCTGTGTCTGTCTGTCTGTGTCTGTCTGTCTGTGTCTGTCTGTCTGTGTCTGTCTGTCTGTCTGTGTCTGTCTGTCTGTGTCTGTATGTCTGTGTCTGTCTGTCTGTGTCTGTCTGTCTGTGTCTGTCTGTCTGTGTCTGTCTGTCTGTGTCTGTCTGTCTGTGTCTGTCTGTCTGTGTCTGTCTGTCTGTGTCTGTCTGTCTGTCTGTGTCTGTCTGTCTGTCTGTGTCTGTCTCTGTGTCGTGTCTGTCTGTCTGTCTGTCTGTCTGTGTCTGTCTGTCTGTGTCTGTCTGTCTGTGTCTGTCTGTCTGTGTCTGTCTGTCTGTGTCTGTCTGTCTGTGTCTGTCTGTCTGTGTCTGTCTGTCTGTGTCTGTCTGTCTGTGTCTGTCTGTCTGTGTCTGTCTGTCTGTGTCTGTCTGTCTGTGTCTGTCTGTCTGTGTCTGTCTGTCGTCTGTGTCTGTCTGTCTGTGTCTGTCTGTCTGTGTTCTGTCTGTCTGTGTCTGTCTGTCTGTGTCTGTCTGTCTGTGTCTGTCTGTCTGTGTCTGTCTGTCTGTGTCTGTCTGTCTGTGTCTGTCTGTCTGTGTCTGTCTGTCTGTGTCTGTCTGTCTGTGTCTGTCTGTCTGTGTCTGTCTGTGTCTGTCTGTCTGTGTCTGTCTGTCTGTGTCTGTCTGTCTGTGTCTGTCTGTCTGTGTCTGTCTGTCTGTGTCTGTGTCTTGGTCTGTGTCTGTCTGTCTGTGTCTGTCTGTCTGTGTCTGTCTGTCTGTGTCTGTCTGTCTGTGTCTGTCTGTCTGTGTCTGTCTGTCTGTGTCTGTCTGTCTGTGTCTGTCTGTCTGTGTCTGTCTGTCTGTGTCTGTCTGTCTGTGTCTGTCTGTCTGTGTCTGTCTGTCTGTGTCTGTCTGTCTGTGTCTGTCTGTCTGTGTCTGTCTGTCTGTGTCTGTCTGTCTTGTCTGTCTGTCTGTGTCTGTCTGTCTGTCTGTCTGTCTGTGTCTGTCTGTCTGTGTCTGTCTGTCTGTGTCTGTCTGTCTGTGTCTGTCTGTCTGTGTCTGTCTGTCTGTGTCTGTCTGTCTGTCTGTGTCTGTCTGTGTCTGTCTGTCTGTGTCTGTCTGTCTGTCTGTCTGTCTGTCTGTGTCTGTCTGTCTGTGTCTGTCTGTCTGTGTCTGTCTGTCTGTGTCTGTCTGTCTGTGTCTGTCTGTCTGTGTCTGTCTGTCTGTGTCTGTCTGTCTGTGTCTGTCTGTCTGTGTCTGTCTGTCTGTGTCTGTCTGTCTGGTCTGTCTGTCTGTGTCTGTCTGTCTGGTCTGTCTGTGTCTGTCTGTGTCTGTCTGTGTCTGTCTGTGTCTGTCTGTGTCTGTCTGTGTCTGTCTGTCTGGTCTGTCTGTGTCTGTCTGTGTCTGTCTGTGTCTGTCTGTGTCTGTCTGTGTCTGTCTGTGTCTGTCTGTGTCTGTCTGTGTCTGTCTGTGTCTGTCTGTGTCTGTCTGTGTCTGTCTGTGTCTGTCTGTCTGTCTGTCTGTGTCTGTCTGTGTCTGTCTGTGTCTGTCTGTGTCTGTCTGTGTCTGTCTGTGTCTGTCTGTGTCTGTCTGTCTGTCTGTCTGTCTGTCGTCTGTCTGTCTGTGTCTGTCTTGTCTGTCTGTCTGTGTCTGTCTGTCTGTGTCTGTCTGTCTGTGTCTGTCTGTCTGTGTCTGTCTGTCTGTGTCTGTCTGTCTGTGTCTGTCTGTCTGTGTCTGTCTGTCTGTGTCTGTCTGTCTGTGTCTGTCTGTCTGTGTCTGTCTGTCTGTGTCTGTCTGTCTGTGTCTGTCTGTCTGTGTCTGTCTGTCTGTGTCTGTCTGTCTGTGTCTGTCTGTCTGTGTCTGTCTGTCTGTCTGTGTCTGTCTGTCTGTCTGGTCTGTCTGTCTGTCTGTGTCTGTCTGTCTGTGTCTGTCTGTCTGTGTCTGTCTGTCTGTGTCTGTCTGTCTGTGTCTGTCTGTCTGTGTCTGTCTGTCTGTGTCTGTCTGTCTGTGTCTGTCTGTCTGTGTCTGTCTGTCTGTGTCTGTCTGTCTGTGTCTGTCTGTCTGTGTCTGTCTGTCTGTGTCTGTCTGTCTGTGTCTGTCTGTCTGTGTCTGTCTGTCTGTGTCTGTCTGTCTGTGTCTGTCTGTCTGTGTCTGTCTGTCTGTGTCTGTCTGTCTGTGTCTGTCTGTCTGTGTCTGTCTGTCTGTGTCTGTCTGTCTGTGTCTGTCTGTCTGTGTCTGTCTGTCTGGTGTCTGTCTGTCTGTGTCTGTCTGTCTGTGTCTGTCTGTCTGTGTCTGTCTGTCTGTGTCTGTCTGTGTCTGTCTGTGTCTGTCTGTCTTGTCTGTCTGTCTGTGTCTGTCTGTCTGTGTCTGTCTGTCTGTGTCTGTCTGTGTCTGTCTGTGTCTGTCTGTGTCTGTCTGTGTCTGTCTGTGTCTGTCTGTGTCTGTCTGTGTCTGTCTGTGTCTGTCTGTGTCTGTCTGTGTCTGTTGTGTCTGTCTGTGTCTGTCTGTGTCTGGTCTGTGTCTGTCTGGTCTGTCTGTGGTGCTGTGTCTGTCTGTGTCTGTCTGTGTCTGTCTGTGTCTGTCTGTGTCTGTCTGGTCTGTCTGTGTCTGTCTGTGTCTGTCTGTGTCTGTCTGTCTGTCTGTGTCTGTCTGTGTCTGTCGTGTCTGTCTGTGTCTGTCTGTGTCTGTCTGTGTCTTCTGTGTCTGTCTGTGTCTGTCTGTGTCTGTCTGTGTCTGTGTCTGTCTGGTCTGTCTGTGTCTGTCTGTGTCTGTATGTCTGGTCTGTTGTCTGTCTGTGTCTGTCTGTGTCTGTCTGTGTCTGTCTGTCTCTCTGTCTGTCTGTCTGTCTGTGTCTGTCTGTGTCTGTCTGTGTCTGTCTGTCTGTCTGTGTCTGTCTGTGCTGTCTGTCTGTCTGTCTGTCTGTGTCTGTCTGTCTGTGTCTGTCTGTCTGTGTCTGTCTGTCTGTGTCTGTCTGTCTCTTGTCTGTCTGTCTGTGTCTGTCTGTCTGTGTCTGTCTGTCTGTGTCTGTGTCTGTGTCTGTCTGTCTGTGTCTGTCTGTCTGTGTCTGTCTGTCTGCTGTCTGGTCTGTCTGCCTGGTCTGTCTGTCTGTGCTGTCTGTCTGTCTGTCTGTGTCTGTCTGTCTGTGTCTGTCTGTCTGTGTCTGTCTGTCTGTGTCTGTCTGTCTGTGTCTGTCTGTCTGTGTCTGTCTGTCTGTGTCTGTCTGTCTGTGTCTGTCTGTTGTCTGTCTGTCTGTCTGTCTGTGTCTGTCTGTCTTGTCTGTCTGTCTGTGTCTGTCTGTCTGTGTCTGTCTGTCTGTGTCTGTCTGTCTGTGTCTGTCTGTCTGTGTCTGTCTGTCTGTCTGTGTCTGTCTGTCTGTCTGTGTCTGTCTGTCTGTCTGTGTCTGTCTGTCTGTGTCTGTCTGTCTGGTGTCTGTCTGTGTCTGTCTGTCTGTGTCTGTCTGTCTGTGTCTGTCTGTCTGTGTCTGTCTGTCTGTGTCTGTCTGTCTGTGTCTGTCTGTCTGTGTCTGTCTGTCTGTGTCTGTCTGTCTGTGTCTGTCTGTCTGTGTCTGTCTGTCTTTGTCTGTCTGTCTGTGTCTGTATGTCTGTGTCTGTCTGTCTGTGTCTGTCTGTCTGTGCCTGTCTGTCTGTGTCTGTCTGTCTGTGTCTGTCTGTCTGTGTCTGTCTGTCTGTGTCTGTCTGTCTGTGTCTGTCGTCTGTCTGTCTGTCCTGTGTCTGTCTGTCTGTGTCTGTCTGTATGTGTCTGTCTGTCTGTGTCTGTCTGTCTGTGTCTGTCTGTGTCTGTCTGTCTGTGTCTGTCTGTCTGTGTCTGTCTGTCTGTGTCTGTCTGTCTGTGTCTGTCTGTCTGTGTCTGTCTGTCTGTGTCTGTCTGTCTGTCTGTCTGTCTGTGTCTGTCTGTGTCTGTCTGTGCCTGTCTGTGTCTGTCTGTGTCTGTCTGTTCTGTGTCTGTCTGTGTCTGTCTGTGTCTGTCTGTGTCTGTCTGTGTCTGTCTGTGTCTGTCTGTGTCTGTCTGTGTCTGTCTGTGTCTGTCTGTGTCTGTCTGTGTCTGTCTGTGTCTGTCTGTGTCTGTCGTGTCTGTCTGTGTCTGTCTGTGTCTGTCTGTGTCTGTCTGTGTCTGTCTGTGTCTGTCTGTGTCTGTCTGTGTCTGTTGTGTCTGTCTGTGTCTGTCTGTGTCTGTCTGTCTGTCTGTCTGTGTCTGTCTGTCTGTGTCTGTCTGTCTGTGTCTGTCTGTCTGTGTCTGTCTGTCTGTGTCTGTCTGTCTGTGTCTGTCTGTCTGTGTCTGTCTGTCTGTGTCTGTCTGTCTGTCTGTGTCTGTCTGTCTGTGTCTGTATGTCTGTGTCTGTCTGTCTGTGTCTGTCTGTCTGTGTCTGTCTGTCTGTGTCTGTCTGTCTGTGTCTGTCTGTCTGTGTCTGTCTGTCTGTGTCTGTCTGTCTGTGTCTGTCTGTCTGTGTCTGTCTGTCTGTCTGTGTCTGTCTGTCTGTCTGTGTCTGTCTGTCTGTCTGTGTCTGTCTGTCTGTGTCTGTCTTTCTGTGTCTGTCTGTCTGTGTCTGTCTGTCTGTGTCTGTCTGTCTGTGTCTGTCTGTCTGTGTCTGTCTGTCTGTGTCTGTCTGTCTGTGTCTGTCTGTCTGTGTCTGTCTGTCTGTGTCTGTCTGTCTGTGTCTGTCTGTCTGTGTCTGTCTGTCTGTGTCTGTCTGTCTGTGTCTGTCTGTCTGTGTCTGTCTGTCTGTGTCTGTCTGTCTGTGTCTGTCTGTCTGTGTCTGTCTGTCTGTGTCTGTCTGTCTGTGTCTGTCTGTCTGTGTCTGTCTGTCTGTGTCTGTCTGTCTGTGTCTGTCTGTGTCTGTCTGTCTGTGTCTGTCTTTCTGTGTCTGTCTGTCTGTGTCTGTCTGTCTGTGTCTGTCTGTCTGTGTCTGTCTGTCTGTGTCTGTCTGTCTGTGTCTGTCTGTCTGTGTCTGTCTGTCTGCGTCTGTCTGTCTGTGTCTGTCTGTCTGTGTCTGTCTGTCTGTGTCTGTCTGTCTGTGTCTGTCTGTCTGTGTCTGTCTGTCTGTGTCTGTCTGTCTGTGTCTGTCTGTCTGTGTCTGTCTGTCTGTGTCTGTCTGTCTGTGTCTGTCTGTCTGTGTCTGTCTGTCTGTGTCTGTCTGTCTGTGTCTGTCTGTCTGTGTCTGTCTGTCTTTGTCTGTCTGTCTGTGTCTGTCTGTCTGTGTCTGTCTGTCTGTGTCTGTCTGTCTGTGTCTGTCTGTCTGTGTCTGTCTGTCTGTGTCTGTCTGTCTGGTCTGTCTGTCTGTGTCTGTCTGTCTGTGTCTGTCTGTCTGTGTCTGTCTGTCTGTGTCTGACTGTCTGTGTCTGTCTGTCGTGTCTGTCTGTCTGTGTCTGTGTCTGTCTGTCTGTGTCTGTCTGTCTGTGTCTGTCTGTCTGTGTCTGTCTGTCTGTGTCTGTCTGTCTGTGTCTGTCTGTCTGTGTCTGTCTGTCTGTGTCTGTCTGTCTGTGTCTGTCTGTCTGTGTCTGTCTGTCTGTGTCTGTCTGTCTGTGTCTGTCTGTCTGTGTCTGTCTGTCTGTCTGTGTCTGTCTGTCTGTGTCTGTCTGTCTGTGTCTGTCTGTCTGTGTCTGTCTGTCTGTGTCTGTCTGTATGTGTCTGTCTGTCTGTGTCTGTCTGTCTGTCTGTCTGTCTGTGTCTGTCTGTCTGTGTCTGTCTGTCTGTCTGTGTCTGTCTGTCTGTGTCTGTATGTCTGTGTCTGTATGTCTGTGTCTGTCTGTCTGTGTCTGTATGTCTGTGTCTGTCTGTCTGTCTGTGTCTGTCTGTCTGTCTGTGTCTGTCTGTCTGTCTGTGTCTGTCTGTCTGTGTCTGTCTGTCTGTGTCTGTCTGTCTGTGTCTGTCTGTCTGTGTCTGTCTGTCTGTGTCTGTCTGTCTGTGTCTGTCTGTCTGTGTCTGTCTGTCTGTGTCTGTCTGTCTGTGTCTGTCTGTCTGTGTCTGTCCTGTCTGTGTCTGTCTGTCTGTGTTTGTCTGTCTGTGTCTGTCTGTCTGTGTCTGTCTGTCTGTGTCTGTCTGTCTGTGTCTGTCTGTCTGTGCCTGTCTGTCTGTGTCTGTCTGTCTGTGTCTGTCTGTCTGTGTCTGTCTGTCTGTGTCTGTCTGTCTGTGTCTGTCTGTCTGTCTGTGTCTGTCTGTCTGTGTCTGTCTGTATGTGTCTGTCTGTCTGTGTCTGTCTGTCTGTGTCTGTCTGTGTCTGTCTGTCTGTGTCTGTCTGTCTGTGTCTGTCTGTCTGTGTCTGTCTGTCTGTGTCTGTCTGTCTGTGTCTGTCTGTCTGTGTCTGTCTGTCTGTGTCTGTCTGTCTGTCTGTCTGTCTGTGTCTGTCTGTCTGTGTCTGTCTGTCTGTGTCTGTCTGTCTGTGTCTGTCTGTCTGTGTCTGTCTGTGTCTGTCTGTGTCTGTCTGTGTCTGTCTGTGTCTGTCTGTGCCTGTCTGTGTCTGTCTGTGTCTGTCTGTGTCTGTCTGTGTCTGTCTGTGTCTGTCTGTGTCTGTCTGTGTCTGTCTGTGTCTGTCTGTGTCTGTCTGTGTCTGTCTGTGTCTGTCTGTGTCTGTCTGTGTCTGTCTGTGTCTGTCTGTGTCTGGTCTGTGTCTGTCTGTGTCTGTCTGTGTCTGTCTGTGTCTGTCTGTGTCTGTCTGTGTCTGTCTGTGTCTGTATGCTTCTGTCTGTGTCTGTCTGTGTCTGTCTGTGTCTGTCTGTGTCTGTCTGTGTCTGTCTGTGTCTGTCTGTGTCTGTCTGTTTCTGTATGTGTCTGTCTGTGTCTGTCTGTGTCTGTCTGTGTCTGTCTGTGTCTGTCTGTGTCTGTCTGTGTCTGTCTGTGTCTGTCTGTGTCTGTCTGTGTCTGTCTGTGTCTGTCTGTATCTGTCTGTGTCTGTCTGTGTCTGTCTGTGTCTGTCTGTGTCTGTCTGATCTGTCTGTGTCTGTCTGTGTCTGTCTGTGTCTGTCTGTGTCTGTCTGTCTGTGTCTGTCTGTGTCTGTCTGTGTCTGTCTGTGTCTGTCTGTGTCTGTCTGTGTCTGTCTGTGTCTGTCTGTGTCTGTCTGTGTCTGTCTGTGTCTGTCTGTGTCTGTCTGTGTCTGTCTGTGTCTGTCTGTGTCTGTCTGTGTTGTCTGTGTCTGTCTGTGTCTGTCTGTGTGTCTGTGTCTGTGTCTGTTGTCTGTGTCTGTGTCTGTGTCTGTCTGTCTGTGTCTGTCTGTCTGTCTGTCTGTCTGTCTGTCGTCTGTCTGTCTGTCTGTCTGTCTGTCTGTCTGTCTGTCTGTTGTCTGTCTGTCTGTCTGTCTGTCTGTCTGTCTGTCTGTCTGTCTGTTGTCTGTCAGTCTGTCTGTCTGTCTGTCTGTCTGTCTGTCTGTCTGTCTGTCTGTCTGTCTGTCTGTCTGTCTGTCTGTCTGTCTGTCTGTCTGTCTGTCTGTCTGTCTGTCTGTCTGTCTGTCTGTCTGTCTGTCTGTCTGTCTGTCTGTCTGTGTCTGTCTGTCTGTGTCTGTCTGTCTGTGTCTGTCTGTCTGTGTCTGTCTGTCTGTGTCTGTCTGTCTGTGTCTGTCTGTCTGTGTCTGTCTGTCTGTGTCTGTCTGTCTGTGTCTGTCTGTCTGTGTCTGTCTGTCTGTGTCTGTCTGTCTGTGTCTGTCTGTCTGTGTCTGTCTGTCTGTGTCTGTCTGTCTGTGTCTGTTTGTCTGTGTATGTCTGTCTGTGTATGTCTGTCTGTGTCTGTCTGTCTGTGTCTGTCTGTCTGTGTCTGTCTGTCTGTGTCTGTCTGTCTGTGTCTGTCTGTCTTTGTCTGTCTGTCTGTGTCTGTCTGTCTGTGTCTGTCTGTCTGTGTCTGTCTGTCTGTGTCTGTCTGTCTGTGTCTGTCTGTCTGTCTGTGTCTGTCTGTCTGTGTCTGTCTGTATGTGTCTGTCTGTCTGTGTCTGTCTGTCTGTGTCTGTCTGTCTGTGTCTGTCTGTCTGTGTCTGCCTGTCTGTGTCTGTCTGTCTGTGTCTGTCTGTCTGTGTTGTCTGTCTGTCTGTTCTGTCTGTCTGGTCTGTCTGTCTGTGTCTGTCTGTCTGTGTCTGTCTGTGTCTGTCTGTCTGTGTCTGCTGTCTGTCTGTGTCTGTCTGTCTGTCTGTGTCTGTCTGTCTGTGTCTGTCTGTCTGTGTCTGTCTGTCTGTGTCTGTCTGTCTGTGTCTGTCTGTCTGTGTCTGTCTGTCTGTGTCTGTCTGTCTGTGTATGTCTGTCTGTGTCTGTCTGTCTGTGTCTGTCTGTCTGTGTCTGTCTGTCTGTGTCTGTCTGTCTGTGTCTGTCTTGTCTGTGTATGTCTGTCTGTGTCTCTGTCTGTCTGTGTCTGTCTGTCTGTGTCTGTCTGTCTGTGTCTGTCTGTCTGTGTCTGTCTGTCTGTGTCTGTCTGTCTGTGTCTGTCTGTCTGTGTCTGTCTGTCTGTGTCTGTCTGTCTGTCTGTCTGTGTCTGTCTGTCTGTGTCTGTCTGTATGTGTCTGTCTGTCTGTGTCTGTCTGTCTGTGTCTGTCTGTCTGTGTCTGTCTGTCTGTGTCTGTCTGTCTGTGTCTGTCTGTCTGTGTCTGTCTGTCTGTGTCTGTCTGTCTGTGTCTGTCTGTCTGTGTCTGTCTGTCTGTGTCTGTCTGTCTGTGTCTGTGTCTGTCTGTCTGTGTCTGTCTGTCTGTGTCTGTCTGTCTGTGTCTGTCTGTCTGTGTCTGTCTGTCTGTGTCTGTCTGTCTGTGTCTGTCTGTCTGTGTCTGTCTGTCTGTGTCTGTCTGTCTGTGTCTGTCTGTCTGTGTCTGTCTGTCTGTGTCTGTCTGTCTGTGTCTGTCTGTCTGTGTCTGTCTGTATGTGTCTGTCTGTCTGTGTCTGTCTGTCTGTGTATGTCTGTCTGTGTCTGTCTGTCTGTGTCTGTCTGTCTGTGTCTGTCTGTCTGTGTCTGTCTGTCTGTGTCTGTCTGTCTGTGTCTGTCTGTCTGTGTCTGTATGTCTGTGTCTGTCTGTCTGTGTCTGTCTGTGTGTGTCTGTCTGTCTGTGTCTGTCTGTGTCTGTCTGTCTGTGTCTGTCTGTCTGTGTCTGTCTGTCTGTGTCTGTCTGTCTGTGTCTGTCTGTCTGTGTCTGTCTGTCTGTGTCTGTCTGTCTGTGTCTGCTGTCTGTGTCTGTCTGTCTGTGTCTGTCTGTCTGTGTCTGTCTGTCTGTGTCTGTCTGTCTGTGTCTGTCTGTCTGTGTCTGTCTGTCTGTGTCTGTCTGTCTGTGTCTGTCGTCTGTGTCTGTCTGTCTGTGTCTGTCTGGTCTGTGTCTGTCTGTCGTGTCTGTCTGTCTGTGTATGTCTGTCTGTGTCTGTCTGTCTGTGTCTGTCTGTCTGTGTCTGTCTGTCTGTGTCTGTCTGTCTGTGTCTGTCTGTCTGTGTCTGTCTGTCTGTGTCTGTCTGTCTGTGTCGTCTGTCTGTGTCTGTCTGAATGTGTTCTGTCTGTCTGTGTCTGTCTGTCTGTGTCTGTCTGTCTGTGTCTGTCTGTCTGTGTCTGTCTGTCTGTGTCTGTCTGTCTGTGTCTGTCTGTCTGTGTCTGTCTGTCTGTGTCTGTCTGCCTGTGTCTGTCTGTCTGTGTCTGTCTGTCTGTGTCTGTCTGTCTGTGTCTGTCTGTCTGTGTCTGTCTGTCTGTGTCTGTCTGTCTGTGTCTGTCTGTCTGTGTCTGTCTGTCTGTGTCTGTCTGTCTGTGTCTTGTCTGTCCTGTGTCTGTCTGTCTGTGTCTGTCTGTCTGTGTCTGTCTGTCTGTGTCTGTCTGTCTGTGTCTGTCTGTCTGTGTCTGTCTGTCTGTGTCTGTCTGTCTGTGTCTGTCTGTCTGTGTCTGTCTGTCTGTGTCTGTCTGTCTGTGTCTGTCTGTCTGTGTCTGTCTGTCTGTGTCTGTCTGTCTGTGTCTGTCTGTCTGTGTCTGTCTGTCTGTGTCTGTCTGTCTGTGTCTGTCTGCCTGTGTCTGTCTGTCTGTGTCTGTCTGTCTGTGTCTGTCTGTCTGTCTGTCTGTGTCTGTCTGTCTGTGTCTGTCTGTCTGTGTCTGTCTGTCTGTGTCTGTCTGTCTGTGCTGTCTGTCTGTGTCTGTCTGTCTGTGTCTGTCTGTCTGTGTCTGTCTGTCTGTCTGTGTCTGTCTGTCTGTGTCTGTATGTCTGTGTCTGTCTGTCTGTGTCTGTCTGTCTGTGTCTGTCTGTCTGTGTCTGTCTGTCTGTGTCTGTCTGTCTGTGTCTGTCTGTCTGTGTCTGTCTGTCTTTCTGTGTCGTCTGTCTGTCTGTGTCTGTCTGTCTGTCTGTGTCTGTCTGTCTGTGTCTGTCTGTCTGTGTCTGTCTGTCTGTGTCTGTCTGTCTGTGTCTGTCTGTCTGTGTCTGTCTGTCTGTGTCTGTCTGTCTGTGTCTGTCTGTCTGTGTCTGTCTGTCTGTGTCTGTCTGTCTGTGTCTGTCTGTCTGTGTCTGTCTGTCTGTGTCTGTCTGTCTGTGTCTGTCTGTCTGTGTCTGTCTGTCTGTGTCTGTCTGTCTGTGTCTGTCTGTCTGTGCTGTCTGTCTGTGTCTGTCTGTTGTGTCTGTCTGTCTGTGTCTGTCTGTCTGTGTCTGTCTGTCTGTGTCTGTCTGTCTGCTGTGTCTGTCTGTCTGTGTCTGTCTGTCTGTGTCTGTCTGTCTGTGTCTGTCTGTCTGTGTCTGTCTGTGTCTGTCTGTCTGTGTCTGTCTGTCTGTGTCTGTCTGTCTGTGTCTGTCTGTCTGTGTCTGTCTGTCTGTGTCTGTCTGTCTGTGTCTGTCTGTGTCTGTCTGTGTCTGTCTGTGTCTGTCTGTGCCTGTCTGTGTCTGTCTGTGTCTGTCTGTTCTGTGTCTGTCTGTGTCTGTCTGTGTCTGTCTGTGTCTGTCTGTGTCTGTCTGTGTCTGTCTGTTGTCTGTCTGTGTCTGTCTCTGTTCTGTCTGTGTCTGTCTGTGTCTGTCTGTGTCTGTCTGTGTCTGTCTGTGTCTGTCTGTGTCTGTCTGTGTCTGTCTGTGTCTGTCTGTGTCTGTCTGTGTCTGTCTGTGTCTGTCTGTGTCTGTCTGTGTCTGTTGTGTCTGTCTGTGTCTGTCTGTGTCTGTCTGGTCTGTCTGTCTGTGTCTGTCTGTCTGTGTCTTGTCTGTCTGTGTCTGTCTGTCTGTGTCTGTCTGTCTGTGTCTGTCTGTCTGTGTCTGTCTGTCTGTGTCTGTCCTGTCTGTCTGTGTCTGTCTGTCTGTGTCTGTATGTCTGTGTCTGTCTGTCTGTGTCTGTCTGTCTGTGTCTGTCTGTCTGTGTCTGTCTGTCTGTGTCTGTCTGTCTGTGTCTGTCTGTCTGTGTCTGTCTGTGTCTGTCTGTCTGTCTGTGTCTGTCTGTCTGTCTGTGTCTGTCTGTCTGTGTCTGTCTTTCTGTGTCTGTCTGTCTGTGTCTGTCTGTCTGTGTCTGTCTGTCTGTGTCTGTCTGTCTGTGTCTGTCTGTCTGTGTCTGTCTGTCTGTGTCTGTCTGTCTGTGTCTGTCTGTCTGTGTCTGTCTGTCTGTGTCTGTCTGTCTGTGTCTGTCTGTCTGTGTCTGTCTGTCTGTGTCTGTCTGTCTGTGTCTGTCTGTCTGTGTCTGTCTGTCTGTGTCTGTCTGTCTGTGTCTGTCTGTCTGTGTCTGTCTGTCTGTGTCTGTCTGTCTGTGCCTGTCTGTCTGTGTCTGTCTGTCTGTGTCTGTCTGTCTGTGTCTGTCTGTCTGTGTCTGTCTGTCTGTGTCTGTCTGTCTGCCTGTGTCTGTCTGTCTGTGTCTGTCTGTATGTGTCTGTCTGTCTGTGTCTGTCTGTCTGTGTCTGTCTGTGTCTGTCTGTGTCTGTCTGTCTGTGTCTGTCTGTCTGTGTCTGTCTGTCTGTGTCTGTCTGTCTGTGTCTGTCTGTCTGTGTCTGTCTGTGTCTGTCTGTGTCTGTCTGTGTCTGTCTGTGCCTGTCTGTGTCTGTCTGTGTCTGTCTGTGGTCTGTCTGTGTCTGTCTGTGTCTGTCTGTGTCTGTCTGTGTCTGTCTGTGTCTGTCTGTGTCTGTCTGTGTCTGTCTGTGTCTGTCTGTGTCTGTCTGTGTCTGTCTGTGTCTGTCTGTGTCTGTCTGTGTCTGTCTGTGTCTGTCTGTGTCTGTCTGTGTCTGTCTGTGTCTGTCTGTGTCTGTCTGTGTCTGTCTGTGTTCTGTCTGTGTCTGTCTGTGTCTGTCTGTGTCTGTCTGTGACTGTCTGTGTCTGTTTGTGTCTGTCTGTGTCTGTCTGTGTCTGTCTGTTTCTGTCTGTGTCTGTCTGTGGTCCCTGTCTGTGTCTGTCTGGTCTGTCTGTGTCTGTATGCTTCTGTCTGTGTCTGTCTGTGTCTGTCTGTGTCTGTCTGTGTCTGATGTGTCTGTCTGTGTCTGTCTGTGTCTGTCTGTGTCTGTCTGTGTCTGTCTGTGTCTGTCTGTGTCTGTCTGTGTCTGTCTGTGTCTGTCTGTCTGTCTGTGTCTGTCTGTTTCTGTATGTGTCTGTATGTGTCTGTCTGTGTCTGTCTGTGTCTGTCTGTGTCTGTCTGTGTCTGTCTGTGTCTGTCTGTGTCTGTCTGTGTCTGTCTGTATCTGTCTGTATCTGTCTGTGTCTGTCTGTGTCTGTCTGTG
>JAXIVJ010015502.1:0-31433 GCA_036785665.1 Chirona hameri | reverse complement strand
GTTGTGATTGATCAGCCCAGTAACTCGGCACGCCGGCGGCTCAGCTAGGCACCGTTTGCCGTTTGCCGTGTAGTGGGTGTGCTGTGATTGATCAGCCCAGTAACTCGGCACGCCGGCGGCTCAGCTGGGCTCCGTTTGCCGTGTAGTGGGTGTGCTGTGATTGATCAGCCCAGTAACTCGGCACGCCGGCGGCTCAGCTAGGCACCGTTTGCCGTTTGCCGTGTAGTGGGTGTGCTGTGATTGATCAGCCCAGTAACTCGGCACGCCGGCGACTCAGCTGGGCTCCGTTAGCCGTGTAGTGGGTGTGTTGTGATTGATCAGCCCAGTAACTCGGCACGCCGGCGGCTCAGCTAGGCACCGTTTGCCGTTTGCCGTGTAGTGGGGTGTGCTGTGATTGATCAGCCCAGTAACTCGTCACGCCGGCGACTCAGCTAGGCACCGTTTGCCGTTTGCCGTGTAGCTGTGATTGATCAGCCCAGTAACTCGGCACGCCGGCGACTCAGCTGGGCTCCGTTAGCCGTGTAGTGGGTGTGTTGTGATTGATCAGCCCAGTAACTCGGCACGCCGGCGACTCAGCTAGGCACCGTTTGCGTTTGCCGTGTAGTGGGTGTGCTGTGATTGATCAGCCCAGTAACTCGGCACGCCGGCGGCTCAGCTGGCCTCCGTTTGCCGTGTAGTGGGTGTGTTGTGATTGATCAGCCCAGTAACTCGGCACGCCGGCGGCTCAGCTAGGCTCCGTTTGCCGTTTGCCGTGTAGTGGGTGTCCACTGCGCTGTGATTGATCAGCCCAGTAACACGTCCGGTCTCTGTCACCTGTTGATGAAGGATTGTGACTAATCCATGGACCATGGCAAGCATACGTCCTTGTACAGGGCTAGTCAGTCATTCAATGCGTATCGTTCTTCCAATGACAACGTTAGAGCTGTTAAAGGGAAATATTCACCTTTTGATCTATTTGTCTGCATTATCTTAAATGCAACATGTATGGTATTAAATTGATCGAGTCTCAATTTATAACTGAAATCACAACTTTTGTATTTCATTTTTTTTAGGGGGGGGGGAGATTTAATAAAAAAAAATACATATACTTCTTTCGGAGTTCATGATCGGTGTTTTCCCTTCACTATTGGAAGCGCGTCATATCTGGTGTTTTTCTTTCAATCTGTTCAACGTTGAATAACTCTCGTTAAATTACCTCTCAACAAATCGCCGACACTAAATAGGTCGCCGTTGGGTGCATAAGTGAATTTCCGATTTCATTGCCAGTTTTTCCATTGTTTGTTGATTTTTTTTGGGGGAAAATTATTATTTTTAATGATAAACTAAAGCATAGTGTTATGTGTTATAAAGCATAGTGTTATGTGTTATTATGTGTTATAAAGCACGACATGATTGTGAGGTGTCTCACTGCTGCCGGTCCCTCGTGTTGACATGATTGTGAGGTGTCTCACTGCTGCCGGTACCTCGTGTTGACATGATTGTGAGGTGTCTCACTGCTGCCAGTCCCTCGTGGTGACATGATTGTGAGGTGTCTCACTGCTGCCGGTCCCTCGTGGTGACGACATGATTGTGAGGTGTCTCACTGCTGCCGGTCCCTCGTGGTGACATGATTGTGAAGTGTCTCACTGCTGCCGGTCCCTCGTGGTGACGACATGATTGTGAGGTGTCTCACTGCTGCCGGTCCCTCGTGGTGACATGATTGTGAGGTGTCTCACTGCTGCCGGTCCCTCGTGTTGACATGATTGTGATGTGTCTCACTGCTGCCGGTCCCTCGTGGTGGTGACATGATTGTGAGGCGTCTCACTGCTGCCGGTCCCTCGTGTTGACGACATGATTGTGAGGTGTCTCACTGCTGCCGGTCCCTCGTGTTGACGACATGATTGTGATGTGTCTCACTGCTGCCGGTCCCTCGTGTTGACATGATTGTGAGGTGTCTCACTGCTGCCGGTACCTCGTGTTGACATGATTGTGAGGTGTCTCACTGCTGCCGGTCCCTCGTGTTGACGACATGATTGTGAGGTGTCTCACTGCTGCCGGTCCCTCGTGGTGACGACATGATTGTGAGGTGTCTCACTGCTGCCGGTCCCTCGTGTTGACATGATTGTGAGGTGTCTCACTGCTGCCAGTCCCTCGTGGTGACATGATTGTGAGGTGTCTCACTGCTGCCGGTCCCTCGTGGTGACGACATGATTGTGAGGTGTCTCACTGCTGCCGGTCCCTCGTGGTGACATGATTGTGAAGTGTCTCACTGCTGCCGGTCCCTCGTGGTGACGACATGATTGTGAGGTGTCTCACTGCTGCCGGTCCCTCGTGGTGACATGATTGTGAGGTGTCTCACTGCTGCCGGTCCCTCGTGTTGACATGATTGTGATGTGTCTCACTGCTGCCGGTCCCTCGTGGTGGTGACATGATTGTGAGGCGTCTCACCTGCTGCCGGTCCCTCGTGTTGACATGATTGTGATGTGTCTCACTGCTGCCGGTCCCTCGTGGTGGTGACATGATTGTGAGGCGTCTCACTGCTGCCGGTCCCTCGTGGTGACATGATTGTGAGGTGTCTCACTGCTGCCGGTCCCTCGTGTTGACGACATGATTGTGAGGTGTCTCACTGCTGCCGGTCCCTCGTGTTGACGACATGATTGTGAGGTGTCTCACTGCTGCCGGTCCTCGTGTTGACATGATTGTGAGGTGTCTCACTGCTGCCGGTCCCTCGTGTTGACGACATGATTGTGAGGTGTCTCACTGCTGCCGGTCCCTCGTGTTGACGACATGATTGTGAGGTGTCTCACTGCTGCCGGTCCCTCGTGTTGACATGATTGTGAGGTGTCTCACTGCTGCCGGTCCCTCGTGTTGACATGATTGTGAGGTGTCTCACTGCTGCCGGTCCCTCGTGGTGACATGATTGTGAGGTGTCTCACTGCTGCCGGTCCCTCGTGTGACGACATGATTGTGAGGTGTTTCACTGCTGCCGGTCCCTCGTGGTTACATGATTGTGAGGTGTCTCACTGCTGCCGGTACCTCGTGGTGACGACATGATTGTGAGGTGTCTCACTGCTGCCGGTCCCTGGTGGTGACGACATGATTGTGAGGTGTCTCACTGCTGCCGGTCCCTCGTGGTGACGACATGATTGTGAGGTGTCTCACTGCTGTCGGTCCCTCGTGGTGACGACATGATTGTGAGGTGTCTCACTGCTGCCGGTCCCTCGTGTTGACATGATTGTGAGGTGTCTCACTGCTGCCGGTCCCTGGTGGTGACGACATGATTGTGAGGTGTCTCACTGCTGCCGGTCCTGGTGGTGACGACATGATTGTGAGGTGTCTCACTGCTGCCGGTCCCTCGTGGTGACGACATGATTGTGAGGTGTCTAACTGCTGCCGGTCCCTCGTGTTGACATGATTGTGAGGTGTCTCACTGCTGCCGGTCCTCGTGGTGACATGATTGTGAGGTGTCTCACTGCTGCCGGTCCCTCGTGTTGACGACATGATTGTGAGGTGTCTCACTGCTGCCGGTCCCTCGTGGTGACGACATGATTGTGAGGTGTCTCACTGCTGCCGGTCCCTCGTGTTGACATGATTGTGAGGTGTCTCACTGCTGCCGGTCCCTGGTGTTGACATGATTATGAGGTGTCTCACTGCTGCCGGTCCCTCGTGGTGACGACATGATTGTGAGGTGTCTCACTGCTGCCGGTCCCTCGTGTTGACGACATGATTGTGAGGTGTCTCACTGCTGCCGGTCCCTCGTGGTGACGACATGATTGTGAGGTGTCTCACTGCTGCCGGTCCCTCGTGGTGACGACATGATTGTGAGGTGTCTCACTGCTGCCGGTCCCTCGTGGTGACGACATGATTGTGAGGTGTCTCACTGCTGCCGGTCCCTCGTGTTGACGACATGATTGTGAGGTGTCTCACTGCTGCCGGTCCCTCGTGGTGACGACATGATTGTGAGGTGTCTCACTGCTGCCGGTCCCTCGTGGTGACATGATTGTGAGGTGTCTCACTGCTGCGGTCCCTCGTGGTGACGACATGATTGTGAGGTGTCTCACTGCTGCCGGTCCCTCGTGTTGACATGATTGTGAGGTGTCTCACTGCTGCCGGTCCCTCGTGTTGACGACATGATTGTGAGGTGTCTCACTGCTGCCGGTCCCTCGTGGTGACGACATGATTGTGAGGTGTCTCACTGCTGCCGGTCGCTCGTGGTGACATGATTGTGAGGTGGCTCACTGCTGCCGGTCCCTCGTGGTGACGACATGATTGTGAGGTGTCTCACTGCTGCCGGTCCCTCGTGGTGACATGATTGTGAGGTGTCTCACTGCTGCCGGTCCCTCGTGTTGACATGATTGTGAGGTGTCTCACTGCTGCCGGTCCCTCGTGTTGACGACATGATTGTGAGGTGTCTCACTGCTGCCGGTCCCTCGTGGTGACGACATGATTGTGAGGTGTCTCACTGCTGCCGGTCGCTCGTGGTGACATGATTGTGAGGTGTCTCACTGCTGCCGGTACCTCGTGTTGACATGATTGTGAGGTGTCTCACTGCTGCCGGTCCCTCGTGGTGACATGATTGTGAGGTGTCTCACTGCTGCCGGTCCCTCGTGGTGACATGATTGTGAGGTGTCTCACTGCTGCCGGTCCCTCGTGGTGACATGATTGTGAGGTGTCTCACTGCTGCCGGTACCTCGTGGTGACATGATTGTGATGTGTCTCACTGCTGCCGGTCCCTCGTGGTGACGACATGATTGTGAGGTGTCTCACTGCTGCCGGTCCCTCGTGGTGACATGATTGTGAGGTGTCTCACTGCTGCCTGTCCTCGTGTTGACATGATTGTGAGGTGTCTCACTGCTGCCGGTCCCTCGTGTTGACATGATTGTGAGGTGTCTCACTGCTGCCGGTCCCTCGTGTTGACGACATGATTGTGAGGTGTCTCACTGCTGCCGGTCCCTCGTGGTGACGACATGATTGTGAGGTGTCTCACTGCTGCCGGTCGCTCGTGGTGACATGATTGTGAGGTGTCTCACTGCTGCCGGTCCCTCGTGGTGACGACATGATTGTGAGGTGTCTCACTGCTGCCGGTCCCTCGTGTTGACGACATGATTGTGAGGTGTCTCACTGCTGTCGGTCCCTCGTGGTGACGACATGATTGTGAGGTGTCTCACTGCTGCCGGTCCCTCGTGTTGACGACATGATTGTGAGGTGGCTCACTGCTGCCGGTACCTCGTGTTGACATGATTGTGAGGTGTCTCACTGCTGCCGGTCCCTCGTGGTGACATGATTGTGAGGTGTCTCACTGCTGCCGGTACCTCGTGGTGACATGATTGTGATGTGTCTCACTGCTGCCGGTCCCTCGTGGTGACGACATGATTGTGAGTTGTCTCACTGCTGCCGGTCCCTCGTGGTGACATGATTGTGAGGTGTCTCACTGCTGCCTGTCCCTCGTGTTGACATGATTGTGAGGTGTCTCACTGCTGCCGGTCCCTCGTGGTGACATGATTGTGAGGTGTCTCACTGCTGCCGGTCCCTGGTCGGTGACATGATTGTGAGGTGTCTCACTGCTGCCGGTCCCTGGTGTTGACATGATTGTGAGGTGTCTCACTGCTGCCGGTCCCTCGTGGTGACGACATGATTGTGAGGTGTCTCACTGCTGCCGGTCCCTCGTGTTGACATGATTGTGAAGTGTCTCACTGCTGCCGGTCCCTGGTGGTGACGACATGATTGTGAGGTGTCTCACTGCTGCCGGTCCCTCGTGTTGACATGATTGTGAGGTGTCTCACTGCTGCCGGTCCCTCGTGGTGACGACATGATTGTGAGGTGTCTCACTGCTGCCGGTCCCTCGTGTTGACATGATTGTGATGTGTCTCACTGCTGCCGGTCCCTCGTGTTGACGACATGATTGTGAGGTGTCTCACTGCTGCCGGTCCCTCGTGTTGACGACATGATTGTGAGGTGTCTCACTGCTGCCGGTCCCTCGTGGTGACGACATGATTGTGAGGTGTCTCACTGCTGCCCGGTCCCTCGTGGTGACATGATTGTGAGGTGTCTCACTGCTGCCGGTCCCTCGTGGTGACGACATGATTGTGAGGTGTCTCACTGCTGCCGGTCCCTCGTGTTGACATGATTGTGAGGTGTCTCACTGCTGCCGGTTCCTCGTGTTGACATGATTGTGAGGTGTCTCACTGCTGCCGGTCCCTCGTGGTGGTGACATGATTGTGAGGTGTCTCACTGCTGCCGGTCCCTCGTGTTGACATGATTGTGAGGTGTCTCACTGCTGCCGGTCCCTGGTGGTGACGACATGATTGTGAGGTGTCTCACTGCTGCCGGTCCCTCGTGTTGACATGATTGTGAGGTGTCTCACTGCTGCCGGTCCCTGGTGTGACGACATGATTGTGAGGTGTCTCACTGCTGCCGGTCCCTCGTGTTGACATGATTGTGAGGTGTCTCACTGCTGCCGGTCCCTGGTGTTGACGACATGATTGTGAGGTGTCTCACTGCTGCCGGTCCCTCGTGTTGACATGATTGTGAGGTGTCTCACTGCTGCCGGTCCCTCGTGGTGACGACATGATTGTGAGGTGTCTCACTGCTGCCGGTCCCTGGTGGTGACGACATGATTGTGAGGTGTCTCACTGCTGCCGGTCCCTCGTGGTGACGACATGATTGTGAGGTGTCTCACTGCTGCCGGTCCCTCGTGGTGACGACATGATTGTGAGGTGTCTCACTGCTGCCGGTCCCCTCGTGTTGACGACATGATTGTGAGGTGTCTCACTGCTGCGGTCCCTCGTGGTGACGACATGATTGTGAGGTGTCTCACTGCTGCCGGTCCCTCGTGGTGACGACATGATTGTGAGGTGTCTCACTGCTGCCGGTCCCTGGTGGTGACGACATGATTGTGAGGTGTCTCACTGCTGCCGGTCCCTCGTGGTGACGACATGATTGTGAGGTGTCTCACTGCTGCCGGTCCCTCGTGGTGACGACATGCACCGTGAGTTGAACCTGCAGCACGGGGCTTCATAACCGTGGCCGATTGGTGCATGTGGCGCTCTTTGGCAAGGCTCGGCACTACCCTGAGTTTGACGTGCGGCTCGTATCGTACTGTCGTTCAGAACTCACTTCGTCTGGAAATGGGCAGTGAGCCTGTAGACGAGTAATCAACTCACTTCGTCTCTAATTGGGCAGTGAGCCTGCAGACGAGTAATCAACTCACTTCGTCTGGAATTGGGCAGTGAGCCTGCAGACGAGTAATCAACTCACTTCGTCTGGAATTGGGCAGTGAGCCTGCAGACGAGTAATCAACTCACTTCGTCTGGAATTGGGCAGTGAGCCTGCAGACGAGTAATCAACTCACTTCGTCTGGAATTGGGCAGTGAGCCTGCAGACGAGTAATCAACTCACTTCGTCTGGAATTGGGCAGTGAGCCTGCAGACGAGTAATCAACTCACTTCGTCTGGAATTGGGCAGTGAGCCTGTAGACGAGTAATCAACTCACTTCGTCTGGAATTGGGCAGTGAGCCTGCAGACGAGTAATCAACTCACTTCGTCTGGAATTGGGCAGTGAGCCTGCAGACGAGTAATCAACTCACTTCGTCTGTAATTGGGCAGTGAGCCTGCAGACGAGTAATCAACTCACTTCGTCTGTAATTGGGCAGTGAGCCTGCAGACGAGTAATCAACTCACTTCGTCTGTAATTGGGCAGTGAGCCTGTAGACGAGTAATCAACTCACTTCGTCTGTAATTGGGCAGTGAGCCTGCAGACGAGTAATCAACTCACTTCGTCTGTAATTGGGCAGTGAGCCTGTAGACGAGTAATCAACTCACTTCGTCTGTAATTGGGCAGTGAGCCTGTAGACGAGTAATCAACTCACTTCGTCTGTAATTGGGCAGTGAGCCTGCAGACGAGTAATCAACTCACTTCGTTTGTAATTGGGCAGTGAGCCTGTAGACGAGTAATCAACTCACTTCGTCTGGAATTGGGCAGTGAGCCTGCAGACGAGTAATCAACTCACTTCGTCTGTAATTGGGCAGTGAGCCTGTAGACGAGTAATCAACTCACTTCGTCTGTAATTGGGCAGTGAGCCTGCAGACGAGTAATAACTCACTTCGTCTGTAATTGGGCAGTGAGCCTGCAGACGAGTAATCAACTCACTTCGTCTGTAATTGGGCAGTGAGCCTGTAGACGAGTAATCAACTCACTTCGTCTGTAATTGGGCAGTGAGCCTGCAGACGAGTAATCAACTCACTTCGTCTGTAATTGGGCAGTGAGCCTGCAGACGAGTAATCAACTCACTTCGTCTATAATTGGGCAGCGAGCCTGTAGACGAGTAATCAACTCACTTCGTCTGTAATTGGGCAGTGAGCCTGCAGACGAGTAATCAACTCACTTCGTCTGTAATTGGGCAGTGAGCCTGTAGACGAGTAATCAACTCACTTCGTCTGTAATTGGGCAGTGAGCCTGCAGACGAGTAATCAACTCACTTCGTCTGTAATTGGGCAGTGAGCCTGTAGACGAGTAATCAACTCACTTCGTCTGTAATTGGGCAGTGAGCCTGTAGACGAGTAATCAACTCACTTCGTCTGTAATTGGGCAGTGAGCCTGCAGACGAGTAATCAACTCACTTCGTCTGTAATTGGGCAGTGAGCCTGTAGACGAGTAATCAACTCACTTCGTCTCTAATTGGGCAGTGAGCCTGCAGACGAGTAATCAACTCACTTCGTCTGTAATTGGGCAGTGAGCCTGTAGACGAGTAATCAACTCACTTCGTCTGTAATTGGGCAGTGAGCCTGTAGACGAGTAATCAACTCACTTCGTCTGTAATTGGGCAGTGAGCCTGTAGACGAGTAATCAACTCACTTCGTCTGTAATTGGGCAGTGAGCCTGTAGACGAGTAATCAACTCACTTCGTCTGTAATTGGGCAGTGAGCCTGTAGACGAGTAATCAACTCACTTCGTCTGTAATTGGGCAGTGAGCCTGCAGACGAGTAATCAACTCACTTCGTCTGTAATTGGGCAGTGAGCCTGCAGACGAGTAATCAACTCACTTCGTCTGTAATTGGGCAGTGAGCCTGCAGACGAGTAATCAACTCACTTCGTCTGTAATTGGGCAGTGAGCCTGCATACGAGTAATCAACTCACTTCGTCTGTAATTGGGCAGTGAGCCTGTAGACGAGTAATCAACTCACTTCGTCTGTAATTGGGCAGTGAGCCTGTAGACGAGTAATCAACTCACTTCGTCTGGAATTGGGCAGTGAGCCTGCAGACGAGTAATCAACTCACTTCGTCTGTAATTGGGCAGTGAGCCTGCAGACGAGTAATCAAATACAAACTCCGGTATCTTACCGGAGAGAGATGGATGGACGATTGTATCGTTGTAAATTAATCGGTAACATAATGGCCACATGACAAAAACGTGTTCCTTCCGTATCAAATACTTGTCTCCTGAGCGTGTATTTAGACGGTTCGACTGCGTTGTTCTTTGTGCTCGATCCACAAAGAATCCCGTGCCATATCTTATCTACGCTCTGCTATCGATCTATCTAAGAATGGATAGAGGACACACGTCTATCCTTACCACAGACAGTCATCTGATGCACACAACAGTAGCAGGGCCGGGCAGTACGCTGGAAGAAACGGTGCACTTCGGTGACTGGAGACTAGTGCTCTGGTATAGGCACAGGGAAGGAGCCAGTAACTAGTTACAGTGATCAGTGATCAGTGATCAGTGATCAGTGATCAGTGATCAGTGATCAGTGATCAGTGATCAGTGGCAGTGACCGGTGGCGAGAGACCAGTGACCAGTGGCAGTGACTGGTGGCAGTGACCGGTGACTGGTGGGCAGTGGCAGTGACCGGTGACCGGTGGCGAGAGACCAGTGAACAGTGACCAGTGACCAGTGGCAGTGACCAGTGGCCAGTGGCCAGTGGCAGTGACCGGTGACGAGAGACCAGTGACTTGTGGCAGTGGCAGTGACTAGTGGACAGTGGCAGTGACCGGTGACCAGTGACGAGAGACCAGTGACCAGTGGCTAGTCGGCTGGCTGTGTGAAGATTCGTCAAACTGGATTAACTAAGCCGGTATCAGCCAATGGAGAGCTGCTGGAGGACCTCTGTGACCCAGTGAAGAGTGACATCAGGGGAGGTCAGATGAGGCGCCCGTGGACCTTTGACCTGCTATCAGCGGCCTGCTGTTCGGGACTGGAGTTCAACTCTGATGATGATAGCTCCGACGTATGTTGTAAGTTTTACATTCTCACCGCCAGTAGTGCGGGGTCGGGGTTTGTTGAACTCAGCAATCTTGTTGAGAGTCCTGCTCAGACTTAGACTCTGATTCTGTAAAATATTGTTGGATCCGATTCTGACGACTGCCTTTTCAAGTTGCAACAAATGATAGTATAATGTAGGCACGATTTCACTTGTAAGTTATAAAAAACGCACTTGACCCTCCTCTACTTGCTAACACTGCCTTGTTAACACTGCCTTGTATGACGGAGTATACAGAAGCTGATTATCCGCAGAAAATGGGCGACACACCTTCCAGATGTGTTTTATGTTATCAGCTTTCAAATCAAGCAAATCAGTTTGACCGGACGCAGCCCACCAGATGTATCTCCGATTCTTTACATACCGAATGTTTTCATATTCGGTATAACCGATGTTTAACCGATGCGGGCCCTATGCGTAATGACGAGCTGCGTCAGCATCACTCTACATTTTACACTTTTTCTATCGGAAGGACATTCTGTTGTTCTATGGGTGCCTGGTTTACCTGACCTGGTACTACATGTTCTGCCGTAGGTATTGGCAGGATTCGCTCGTCAGCTGCAGCGCTTTATTCCATCTATCTCGCATTCCAACCAGAAGATTGACACTAAATCGTCCGTATTGTTGATCGTTGTTCGTTGTTTCACAGCCCCACTCCCACACCGTCTGGGAGTGGACTGGGGGGAACCGTCTGGGGGAACTGCTGTTGCTCCGGGCGCTACTGATTCTCTTTGTTTGCGGTAGACCTGGTAGACAGCGGTTCCAGAAAATTATGAGAGAAAACAAATCAATATTAAAGGAAATAGTTCACCTTCAACATGGATTTTGAACTGAGATAGCAGTTTTGTAGCCCGTGTTTGGAAACCCCTATCTGCAAGTTTTCTTGACTGAAAAAAACTCCAGCCGAATATATTTGATTTGTTGGCGAAGGAATGCGGTGCTGACGAAAGAATGCGGTGCTGACTATGGCCTGGGCAGAGGCTATACAATCAGCCAATCAGCTTGCAGCTGGTGCTAGCAAGCGAACCGCCGGCCGCCGGTTGGCACTTCTCTAATGCGAATCTATCCTTACGCGACTACATTCGAATCTGATTGGCTGAGCCATTTTTTTTCCCATTCGCGTAACGTCAGGACTCTGACTCAGTGAGTATGTATATAGTTTTGATTAAATGAATAATTTACGACCTTCTGTCCTGAATCGGCGCGATGTATGGCCATTTTTGACAATATAAAAATATATTGTATTTCAAAATATAATCAAATCGTGTTTGGAAAAATGTTCCATGGTGAACTCCCTTTAACTCTCTCACCTGCCAGCTGACTAAATATCGGCAGCATCATAACAACGCCTTTTAGACGGTGCACTCTTTATATGCTTGCTGAATCCAAGTCCACACTACGTAAATGCTGGCAAGCTGGGCCGTCTTGTCACTCTTTATCTAAATCTGAAGCGTTTGACCCTTGCATACCACTCTGACCCCTGGGGCATTCCATGACAGATCGACCAAGCCATAGCACCCTGCATTTCGGATTTCGATAAAACTACGTGTGTGTGGGGGGGGAGGGAGGGAGGGAGGGAGGGAGGGAGGGAGGGAGGGAGGGAGGGAGGGAGGGAGGGAGGGAGGGAGGGAGGGAGGGAGGGAGGGAGGAAGGGAGGGAGGGAGGGAGGGAGGGAGGGAGGGAGGGAGGGAGGGAGGGAGTGAGGGAGTGAGGGAGTGAGGGAGTGAGGGAGTGAGGGAGTGAGGGAGTGAGGGAGTGAGGGAGTGAGGGAGTGAGGGAGTGAGGGAGTGAGGGAGGGAGGGAGGGAGGGAGGGAGGGAGGGAGGGAGGGAGGGAGGGAGGTTATCTGGGCCGTAGGTTCATGCTGTGAAGTTTTCAGCCCCGTCCGTCGAATGGTTTTCGAGTTTCAGACTCGGGCAACATTGTAATGCTATGCAAAACTCTCATCTTCAGAGGGCAATATCTCCCACCTTATTCATGCGAGTCATATAAACCTGTATATCATCAGAATCTTCAGAAACCATATATTAATATGATATAATCATTTTTTGACAATTCGATTTTTATTTTATATTAACATGTGATCTCGGGTCAGATCACGGGATTTTATCATGTGGCCATTTAAAATTCGGATTTTTTCCCTGCCAGATTCGGCTGATACATAAGCCTTCGATGGTAAACAAATGGAGATAGCTTTTGCTCTAAATGTTTTATTTGTATTTTTGTATTTGGAAAAATCATGGTCACCAGCACGTCTTTGCTAATAACTGGGCACGGAATTGTGTTACAGAGCTTAACTCAACAGTATTATATTTGCCTCGTTGAGCTGCATTCAATGATGCATAACATGACCCATGCAGGTCGCTCCATGACCTCAAGGTCACGTGACCTGAGGTTGATTTCCCAAATGACCTGGCTTAATTATGCAATACATGATTTGTTGACAATTTTCTTTTTATTTGTAAAATTTGAACATTTTGTATCTCTAGAAGGCACCTTTATCTACTTGTATAGCATTCTCGGTCTGCAAATAAGGAGGATACAAATTGGTGTCTTGTGGAACCACAGACCTCTATCGGCAAAATATTGAATTATGTCATCACGTGATCTTGATCACTGAGTGAAATAGGTTGTCACGTGAATTTAAGGACCTGCACCCTCCTATTCCACCTAACAAAATCGCGAATTTTAGCTGAGAAATTACGAAATCACATGACCTGACTTTAGGCAATATGTCATTTAAAAAAAAAAATCGATTATATTCTAATAAACAAAAATACTTTAAATTAATTTGTGGTCAATGGCGATTCTGATGTTATATAGGTTTCTATAATACGAATTATTTATATGGGAGATATCGCCTTCGTACGAGCTTAGAGCTTTGCGCGACATAGAAAAGATGTCTAAGGCTATAACTCGAAAACCATTCGACGGACGGAGCTGAAAATTGCACAGCGTGAATCTACGGCCCAGAAAAGCCTCAACACGTAGTTTCATCGAAATATGAGAAGTAGTATGTTGTGGCTTGGTCGATTTAACGAAAACTGCACCGGATGACCTCAGGTCACGTGACATTGAGGCCACAGAGCGACTACAGTGCTCAATGCTTATTACGAGCGAGCGCGAAGCGCCCGCTCGTCCTTCCGTGGTGTATGGGAAAATATGATTATGAGCGGCCCGGCCCGGCCCGTGGCGACGCTTTTGAGAAGCTCATATCTCTGCAACCGCACGTCCGATTGACAAGCGGACTTCTTTGCTGAGCAGCCCCATCTAACCTACCCTGTTTGAGACCAGTGCCGACTCATGTGGGTGACTACCACTGCGCGTGGCGCGTGCCGCGTGAGGGGTGTTGAAAAATATTTTCTCGCAATAACTCCGCAACGGCTGGGCAGATTATGTGCAAATTTCGTGTGTGGTTAGGGACCCCTCAGCCGCCACTTTCACACAACTCAGGGGTGGGGTGACTGCACGTGCGCACGTGCACACCGCTATTATATATCTCTGGAACGGCTGAGCTGATTTTGTTCAAATTTGGTGTGTGGTTAGGGACCTCTCATCTGCCAGTTTCCCCACAAGTCAGGGGTGGGTGCCTCTGCACGTGCGCACGTGCACACCCCTGTTCTGTATCTCAGGAACGGCTGAGCCGATTGTGTTCAAATTTGGTGTGTGGTTAGGGACCTCTCAGCCGCCGCCTTTCCACAAGTCAGGGGTGGGGTGGCTTTGCACGTGCGCACGTTTACACCCTTATTATATATCTCTGGAACGGCTGAGCCGATTGTGTTCAAATTTGGTGTGTGGTTAGGGACCTCTCAGCCCCCACTTTCCCACAAGTCAAAGGTGGGTGCCTCTGCACGTGCGCACGTCGCACCCTTTTTTGTATCTCAGAAACTACTCGCCCGATCGAGTTGAAATTGCCCATACATTTCCTTCTCGCTCGCTCGTGCTTGTTTGTTTAAGAACTTGCTCTGAATGTTGTCATTGATTGCGAATAAAACATGAGGAATGTAAGTACAATACATTTCTGAAACCCATACAATTATTTATGATCAGATTAAGATGCATAGTTGTTGAAGACACGTATCATGAGATGTTACTAAGCCCTTTTTAGATAAATCTCCGGCGCACTGTTCATCACTGGTCTGGTCTGTTATATAAGTTATATTTGCATATATTCTGTAGTCCGAATAATGCATGTCAACTCCAAGGTCGTATCATGTATGCATGACTAAAGCGGCCATTGTCACATGATTGGGTCGCTGCAGTGAGCCGTACATCTTCCTCAGCGTATGTACTACATTGCGTTATTACAGTGGTGCTCAGCATCAAGGCTATGTGTGGTTACTCCCTTTCGGTGACCAGATTGACTTAGTATCGCACACGAAATGTAATGTCTTGTGCATACTGCATGGGCGCAAATTGACCCAAGCAGTCGTCGCGCCCTAAAACGCCAATAAACACACATGTATTTTGTGTATTGCACAAAAAGGTGCTATACTAACTGTCTCCAACACGTAAACCGTCGCACAAAGCAGAACGTTATTCCATATTTATTGGTGTTGTCCCTTCTTACGATAATGTAGTGCCAGTGGTCTGCGGCATTGCAACAGAAGCTGAGGTAGATTGACCAATCTACCTCAGGTGAGGGTGCATTATGCCCCTCAGTGTGCCTTTATGTGTGATCATTAAATTAAATGGCTATAAACCCTCATCTGGCTGCTCAATCTCCCGTCCTGAAAGCTTCAGTACTCTATATATGGGGTAATCTCCCCGAGATTGCAAGGTGTTGCCCTATTAAATTGACATTAAGACACAAAGACCGGGACATCCCTCCCCTCACCATGTCAGCTGCGTATAACTGAGGCAAGGGCCACACTCCGCCATCTGAGCTCCCTCCCCTCACCATGTCATCTGCGTATAACTGAGGCAAGGGCCACACTCCGCCATCTGAGCTCCCTCCCCTCACCATGTCAGCTGCGTATAACTGAGGCAAGGGCCACACTCCGCCATCTGAACTCCCTCCTCTCACCATGTCAGCTGCGTATAACTGAGGCAAGGGCCACACTCCGCCATCTGAGCTCCCTCCCTCACCATGTCAGCTGCGTATAACTGAGGCAAGGGCCACACTCCGCCATCTGAACTACCTCCTCTCACCATGTCAGCTGCGTATAACTGAGGCAAGGGCCACACTCCGCCATCTGAGCTCCCTCCCTCACCATGTCAGCTGCGTATAACTGAGGCAAGGGCCACACTCCGCCATCTGAGCTCCCTCCCTCACCATGTCAGCTGCGTATAACTGAGGCAAGGGCCACACTCCGCCATCTGAACTCCCTCCTCTCACCATGTCAGCTGCGTATAACTGAGGCAAGGGCCATACTCCGCCATCTGAGCTCCCTCCCTCACCATGTCAGCTGCGTATAACTGAGGCAAGGGCCACACTCCGCCATCTGAGCTCCCTCCCTCACCATGTCAGCTGCGTATAACTGAGGCAAGGGCCATACTCCGCCATCTGAACTCCCTCCCTCACCATGTCAGCTGCGTATAACTGAGTCAAGGGCCACACTCCGCCATCTGAACTCCCTCCCCTCACAATGCCAGCTGCGTATAACTGAGGCAAGGGCCACTCTCCGCCATCTGAGCTCCCTCCCTCACCATGTCAGCTGCGTATAACTGAGGCAAGGGCCACACTCCGCCATCTGAGCTCCCTCCCTCACCATGTCAGCTGCGTATAACTGAGGCAAGGGCCACACTCCGCTATCTGAGCTCCCTCCCTCACCATGTCAGCTGCGTATAACTGAGGCAAGGGCCACACTCCGCCATCTGAGCTCCCTCCCTCACCATGTCAGCTGCGTATAACTGAGGCAAGGGCCATACTCCGCCATCTGAACTGAACTGCATTACGTGGCTGAGTGTTATATCGCCTGTGGGAGATCCTGGCGTGACCTTCAACCGGGTGATATCGCTCTTTGACCTTGACGTAGGCGTGGTACGGAATCCGAGGTATCTTGGATAGGCCCCACCGCGCCCGCTGCTGCCACCGCGCCCGCTGCTGGCGTGATGACTGCGCCACTTTACATTTACGTTGATATGTACATCAGTTGGCTGGGGAAAGCTAACGGGAGGTTGTGTGTTCGAGTAAGGTGGATGTTTGAGTCTAAAAGGGTTCGCGCCCCGACTTGAGCCAAATATTTGTCCCTTAGTTGACTGGTGGTCGGTGGCAGCGACCTCTCATGACCTCTCATAAGGCCAGTATGAGGCAGGACCGTGTCAATGTCAGTGACCGTGACCGTGTCAATGTCAGTGACCGTGAGTTGCGAGACGTAAAACAGTCTGCTTTGAATATGAGGCAGGAGGACCGTGTCAATGTCAGTGGCCGTGAGTTGCGAGACGTAAAACAGTCTGCTCTGAATATGAGGCAGGAGGACCGCGTCAATGTCAGTGACCGTGAGTTGCGAGACGTAAAACAGTCTGCTCTGAATATGAGGCAGGACCGTGTCAATGTCAGTGACCGTGAGTTGCGAGACGTAAAACAGTCTGCTCTGAATATGAGGCAGGACTGTGTCAATGTCAGTGACCGTGAGTTGCGAGACGTAAAACAGTCTGCTCTGAATATGAGGCAGAAGGACCGTTTCAATGTCAGTGACCGTGAGTTGCGAGACGTAAAACAGTCTGCTCTGAATATGAGGCAGGAGGACTGTGTCAATGTCAGTGACCGTGAGTTGCGAGACGTAAAACAGTCTGCTCTGAATATGAGGCAGGACCGTGTCAATGTCAGTAACCGTGACCGTGTCAATGTCAGTGACCGTGAATTGCGAGACGTAAGACAGTCTGCTCTGAATATGAGGAAGGACCGTGTCAATGTCAGTGATCGTGAGTTGCGAGACGTACAACAGTCTGCTCTGAATATGAGGCAGGACCGTGTCAATGTCAGTGACTGTGAGTTGCGAGACATAAAACAGTCTGCTCTGAATATGAGGCAGGACCGTGTTAATGTCAGTGACCGTGAGTTGCGAGACGTAAAACAGTCTGCTCTGAATATGAGGAAGGACCTTGTCAATGTCAGTGATCGTGAGTTGCGAGACGTACAACAGTCTGCTCTGAATATGAGGCAGGACCGTGTCAATATCAGTGACAGTGAGTTGCGAGACGTAGAACAGTCTGCTCTGAATATGAGGCAGAAGGACCGTGTCAATGTCAGTGACCGTGAGTTGCGAGACGTAAAACAGTCTGCTCTGAATATGAGGAAGGACCGTGTCAATGTCAGTGATCGTGAGTTGCGAGACGTACAACAGTCTGCTCTGAATATGAGGCAGGACCGTGTCAATATCAGTGACAGTGAGTTGCGAGACGTAGAACAGTCTGCTCTGGATATGAGGCAGAAGGACCGTGTCAATGTCAGTGACCGTGAGTTGCGAGACGTAAAACAGTCTGCTCTGAATATGAGGCAGGAGGACCGTGTCAATGTCAGTGACCGTGAGTTGCGAGACGTAAAACAGTCTGCTCTGAATATGAGGCAGAAGGACCATGTCAATGTCAGTGACCGTGAGTTGCGAGACGTAAAACAGTCTGCTCTGAATATGAGGCAGGAGGACCGTGTCAATGCCAGTGACAGTGAGCTGCGAGACGTAAGACAGTCTGCTCTGAATATGAGGCAGGACCGTGTTAATGTCAGTGACCGTGAGTTGCGAGACGTAAGACAGTCTGCTCTGAATATGAGGCAGGACCGTGTTAATGTCAGTGACCGTGAGTTGCGAGACGTAAAACAGTCTGCTCTGAATATGAGGCAGGACCGTGTCAATGTCAGTAACCGTGACCGTGTCAATGTCAGTGACCGTGAATTGCGAGACGTAAGACAGTCTGCTCTGAATATGAGGCAGGACCGTGTCAATGTCAATAACCGTGACCGTGTCAATGTCAGTGATCGTGAGTTGCGAGACGTAAAACAGTCGCTCTGAATATGAGGCAGGACCGTGTCAATGTCAGTGACCGTGAGTTGCGAGACGTAAAACAGTCTGCTCTGAATATGAGGCAGAAGGACCGTGTCAATGTCAGTGACCGTGAGTTGCGAGACGTAAAACAGTCTGCTCTGAATATGAGGCAGGACCGTGTCAATGTCAGTGACCGTGAGTTGCGAGACGTAAAACAGTCTGCTCTAAATATGAGGCAGGACCGACTCAATGTCAGTGACCGTGAGTTGCGAGACGTAAAACAGTCTGCTCTGAATATGAGGGAGGACCGTGTCAATGTCAGTGACCGTGAGTTGCGAGACGTAAAACAGTCTGCTCTGAATATGAGGCAGAAGGACCGTGGCAATGTCAGTGACCGTGAGTTGCGAGACGTAACACAGTCTGCTCTGAATATGAGGCAGAAGGACCGTGTCAATGGCAGTGACCGTGAGTTGCGAGACGTAAAACAGTCTGCTCTGAATATGAGGCAGGACCGTGTCAATGTCAGTGACCGTGAGTTGCGAGACGTAAAACAGTCTGCTCTGAATATGAGGCAGGAGGACCGTGTCAATGTCAATGACCGTGAGTTGCGAGACGTAAAACAGTCTGCTCTGAATATGAGGCAGGAGGACCGTGTCAATGTCAATGACCGTGAGTTGCGAGACGTAAAACAGTCTGCTCTGAATATGAGGCAGGACCGTGTCAATGTCAGTGACCGTGAGTTGCGAGACGTAAAACAGTCTGCTCTGAATATGAGGCAGGACCGTGTCAATGTCAATGACCGTGAGTTGCGAGACGTAAAACAGTCTGCTCTGAGTATGAGGCAGGACCGTGTCAATGTCAGTGACCGTGAGTTGCGAGACGTAAAACAGGCTGCTCTGAATATGAGGAAGAAGGACCGTGTCAATATCAGTGATCGTGAGTTGCGGGACGTAAAACAGTTTGCTTTGAATATGAGGCAGAAGGACCGTGTCAATGTCAGTGACCGTGAGTTGCGAGACGTAAAACAGTCTGCTCTGAATATGAGGCAGGACAATGTCAATGTCAGTGACCGTGAGTTGCGAGACGTAAAACAGTCTGCTCTGAATATGAGGCAGGAGGACCGTGTCAATGTCAGTGTCCGTGAGTTGCGAGACGTAAAACAGTCTGCTCTGAATATGAGGCAGAAGGACCGTGTCAATGTCAGTGACCGTGAGTTGCGAGACGTAAAACAGTCTGCTCTGAGTATGAGGCAGAAGGACCGTGTCAATGTCAGTGACCGTGAGTTGCGAGACGTAAAACAGTCTGCTCTGAGTATGAGGCAGGACCGTGTCAATGTCAGTGACCGTGAGTTGCGAGACGTAGAACAGTCTGCTCTGAATATGAGGCAGAAGGACCGTGTAAATGTCAGTGACCGTGAGTTGCGAGACGTAAAACAGTCTGCTCTGAATATGAGGCAGGAGGACCGTGTCAATGTCAGTGACCGTGAGTTGCGAGACGTAAAACAGTCTGCTCTGAATATGAGGCAGGACCGTGTCAATGTCAGTGACCGTGAGTTGCGAGACGTAAAACAGTCTGCTCTGAATATGAGGCAGGACCGTGTCAATGTCAGTGACCGTGAGTTGCGAGACGTACAACAGTCTGCTCTGAATATGAGGCAGGACCGTGTCAATGTCAGTGACCGTGAGTTGCGAGACGTAAAACAGTCTGCTCTGAATATGAGGCAGAAGGACCGTGTCAATGTCAGTGACCGTGAGTTGCGAGACGTAAAATAGTCTGCTCTGAATATGAGGCAGAAGGACCGTGTCAATGTCAGTGACCGTGAGTTGCGAGACGTAAAACAGTCTGCTCTGAATATGAGGCAGGAGGACCGTGTCAATGTCAGTGACCGTGAGTTGCGAGACGTAAAACAGTCTGCTCTGAATATGAGGCAGAAGGACCGTGTCAATGTCAGTGACCGTGAGTTGCGAGACGTAAAACAGTCTGCTCTGAGTATGAGGAAGGACCGTGTCAATGTCAGTGATCGTGAGTTGCGAGACGTAAAACAGTCTGCTCTGAATATGAGGCAGGAGGACCGTGTCAATGTCAGTGACCGTGAGTTGCGAGACGTAAAACAGTCTGCTCTGAATATGAGGCAGGACCGTGTCAATGTCAGTGACTGTGAGTTGCGAGACGTAAAACAGTCTGCTCTGAATATGAGGAAGGACCGTGTCAGTCAGTGACCGTGAGTTGCGAGACGTAAAACAGTCTGCTCTGAATATGAGGCAGGAGGACCGTGTCAATGTCAGTGACCGTGAGTTGCGAGACGTAAAACAGTCTGCTCTGAATATGAGGCAGAAGGACCGTGTCAATGTCAGTGACCGTGAGTTGCGAGACGTAAAACAGTCTGCTCTGAATATGAGGCAGGACCGTGTCAATGTCAGTGACCGTGAGTTGCGAGACGTAAAACAGTCTGCTCTGAATATGAGGCAGGAGGACCGTGTCAATGTCAGTGACCGTGAGTTGCGAGACGTAAAACAGTCTGCTCTGAATATGAGGCAGGACCGTGTCAATGTCAGTGACCGTGAGTTGCGAGACGTAAAATAGTCTGCTCTGAATATGAGGCAGAAGGACCGTGTCAATGTCAGTGACCGTGAGTTGCGAGACGTAAAACAGTCTGCTCTGAGTATGAGGCAGGACCGTGTCAATGTCAGTGACCGTGAGTTGCGAGACGTAAAACAGTCTGCTCTGAATATGAAGCAGGAGGACCGTGTCAATGTCAGTGACCGTGAGTTGCGAGACGTAAAACAGTCTGCTCTGAATATGAGGCAGGACCGTGTCAATGTCAGTGACCGTGAGTTGCGAGACGTAAAACAGTCTGCTCTGAATATGAGGCAGAAGGACCGTGTCAATGTCAGTGACCGTGAGTTGCGAGACGTAAAACAGTCTGCTCTGAATATGAGGCAGAAGGACCGTGTCAATGTCAGTGACCGTGAGTTGCGAGACGTGAAATAGTCTGCTCTGGATATGAGGCAGAAGGACCGTGTCAATGTCAGTGACCGTGAGTTGCGAGACGTAAAACAGTCTGCTCTGAATGATGGCGGTGAACACAGCTGCGCGGTAGGGTGATAGGGGTCTGAGGCCACTCATCAAGCTCTGTTTAGCAAGTGGCTGTGATGAAAAAATCGAACCAAAGGAGTCTTGCTAGATTGATAAAAAATAGCCCCAGCGCTCTCCGAGCTCAGCCATTGGGACGTACTGTTCCCGTACTGTATGCTTTTGTTCCCTTCTGTGTGCTTCTTGTTCTGTATGTGCTTCTCAAAACACATTATAGAGCCTCCACAAGTCGAGGAGCGACTGAGGAACGTTGACCTTTTGACCGTTCACCAGCCGCCAGCCGGTTTCGGCTGACTGGACCCATCACCCGAATTACACCCATTAAAGCGGTATAGTGGATTGGGAATGAGCGCACCTGAGACGTTGGATTCCCTGGCTCATTCCAGTGGAGGTTGATGACATACCCCATCAGCTGTCGGCACTGTGACTTTGGCGCACTCAAACTAAAGGTTCAGCCGGGATCGGGACGTTGCTAGGGTCTGATTTGATGACTATCTTAATTTATTCCACGATCATTATCCCGCTTTTCATTATCGCTTTTTTGCAGCCCGGCAGAAAAACAGCAGTATAGTATACAGATTCTTTTTTGCGATGGTTCAGGGGTATAACTAGGATTTTTCCTATTCATTTCACTTAACCCGTGCCCCGCTGGGGTCTCCAGTCGAACGCGCCCCGCTGGGAGGAGGGTAAAATTTCCCCCCTCGTATCTTCCGAACCAATGACTGCAGCGATACGCGCAAGGCGGCAACCGAAAGCTCTCAATGAGACGAACCTAACACATACCCGAAAGTCTTAAAATAATGTGCCATGGCAGGTCATGGTCAGGTCAAAGGTCAAAATCGAGTTATTTGAGTTGATGGGCCATACTTTCTATTCAAAGCCTTAGATTACGACTGTTATCGCACAAAACGCGCGCAAAGGTATAATACATCTACCAAATTACCGAAAGTAAAATTTTGAGCTAAGGTCAAGGTCAGGTCACAAAAGGTCACTATTGGCAAGATATCTGCGAAAGTCATGCGACACATGTTTTATGAGTTATTTTACCCGTATAATTTGATAGTAACCATTTGTATAACCTGACCCCATATAATGACCCTTACGTGAAGTTAAGGTCAAGGTCAGGCCATATAAGGTACACATTTAAAATGGATTAATCTAAACAAAAAAGGCATGCTTTTAGACCATTCTTGTCTCAGAAATACAGTGGTGACATTTATTTGTCTGTATCTGGTTACTAAAAGCAAAAAACGCAACTTCACACAATGACGTTCTGAGTTACTCATACTTAGGGAGCCATAAGTCAGTCAAAAATACAGATATTGCTTTGAAATTTGGTTTGGGTATCGTCCATACTTGGTTCTCCCATATGTATTCCGTGTTTGTAATATCTTTGAAAATTGTGATTTTGCAGACATTTTTCCGTAAAAAATAAGATTTTTTTTTGGTCAAAAACTCAAAATTTGCGAAAAGCCGAGATAGCCATTTTGAAGAGAACACTATTTCATTTTTTGTCGTTTTATTTGCAATTTGCTTAAAAACTCGATTCTATGCGAGTCGTCGAATCGCTTTTTGGTCAAAAATGGTCTGAAAAAACAGCTATGTTTTATGCCAGCCACAGACGTCATTAAAACGACATTTTCTCAGAAGTGTTTGGGTCTGATAGATTTTCCTTTAACACACGGCCTTCATGCCTATACCGTGAAAAAGACACAGCTATATAAATTGTTTTATGCCAGCCACAGACGTCATTAAAATGTCATTTTCTCAGAAGTGTTTGGGTCTAATAAATTTTCCTTTTACAAACGGGTGTAGAATTGATAGGTGGAAGGTACCGAAAATGTAGTGTCTATACATACCTCTATCCGTTTTTTTTTTGTAATTCAAGATTTTAGTGAGGGGGAGGGGGGGGGGGGGTAAAATTTACCCACCCCCCCCGCGGGGTGCGGGTTACTGACACGAGCCAACTGATGCGGCTACTTCATGCATACATCGTGAAAACACAGCTATGTCAATTGTGTCATGCCAGCCACAGTCTTCGTGCAGCATCTTATAGGAACTTGGCAACTTAAATTATGAAATATCATTAGGATGAATTTAGTCTGAATACTTGAATGAATGGATTTCTGGGATCAGAGTTCTATGTTAAACATTGTGTTGCGTAGACCACACATCCGATGGGGCCTTGCAAGGTAGTTCAGTCCATCGGCAGAATTTAGGGCGAATGTTTTTCGTCCTCATATGTTAGAACATTCCTTATTTCATATCACCTGTGTGTGGCCGCTGCAATATCGAGCGCCGAAGTGACTCGAACGCGCCTTACTAGGATGAGCGAATGTGCAGCCAATATCTCATTATTATTTGTGTTTCTTCAATAATTTTCATGACACCTTGGAGGTACTCGTCTTGTATTGGAATTATAATTTTTCATGAAAACGTTTGTAAACCTCGAAACACGCGCAGACCACCGAAAAATAAATGCATACCAGCATCGTACCTGCGTGGACTTTGAAAACATATTGTAATTGGCAATTGCACATGCAATTATAGCACCATATAAGTTCAGACAAGTTTGAATGTGTTGCCAATGATCGCACATGCACATTGCACAATATCTGTCTTCAGGCTTTGCGGTAAATATTCCTACTTCGAAAATAATTATCTCATTTAGTCATTGGTATGCCTTGCAACACTATACCAAAATATACTAACAATATACTGTTCAAGGCGTGAGGTTGCCGCTGGATCTCACCAGCTCTGCCGGGGGCAACACCACAAGGTGACCCGGTTTATACCTACTCCTCCCCTTCCACGGATTCCAACCGTGGGAGTATCAAAGGCATCTCGTAGTTCGGCCGGCGGCCGCCAGGCGTGAAACTGGCGCTGGTGTCGCATCGCAGTCGCCTCTCCGGCGGGCCCACGAGGCGGCCGGATAGTCGCGTCTCCTGGTTGGTGAGGGAGCGCAGGTGGATGCCTGCTCGGCTGACGGTAGCGTGGGGATGTGTGGAGCTGCTGTGCCGACGTTCTCGTGACGATCGGAAGTGTCACCGAGGCCAGAGGAAGTCACCATAGAGAGGGGAATATAGAAGGCAGAAGATGGGAGAATGAGAGGTGCCAGTGCCCAAATGCAGTGCGTCATATGGTGGCGGCATGTGTGTGTGTGTGTGTGTGTGTGTGTGTGTGTGTGTGTGTGTGTGTGTGTGTGTGTGTGTGTGTGTGTGTGTGTGTGTGTTGCTGCAGCTAGTGGTCCGGTGCCACGTGCGGGTGTGGGAGTACTGCGGATGTTAGTGCAGTGGTTGTGATAGTACCGCGGGTGACGGTACACACTGTACAACACGTGCGGCGGTACATCACATGTGACTGTACAACAAGTGCAACAACATAACAGTGTGTCCGTGTGTGTTGGTGACGGCGTGCCAGCCTGACGGCAGTCGGCCCGTCGCAGTGCCCCGGTGTGCTCTGGATCTGGAGTTATGATGGTGGGCTCGTCATTCAGCGACAGTGTGTCCGTGTGTGTTGGTGACGGCGTGCCAGCCTGACGGCAGTCGGTCCGTCACAGTGCCCCGGTGTGCTCTGGATCTGGAGTTATGATGGTGGGCTCGTCATTCAGCGACATGGTGCAGGGTGTGCGACGCTCCGGCAGCTTCCGATACTCGCTCCGGCGCCCGCCGTCTCACATCGACCCCATCTGCCTCGGTAAGATAGTCTTACGCCTACGTTTCCTGTCTCGGTGAGGTGCTCTTACACCTATGTTGTCTGTCTCGGTGAGGTGCTCTTACACCTATGTTGTCTGTCTCGGTGAGGTGCTCTTACACCTATGTTGTCTGTCTCGGTGAGGTGCTCTTACACCTATGTTGTCTGTCTCGGTGAGGTGCTCTTACACCTATGTTGTCTGTCTCGGTGAGGTGCTCTTACACCTATGTTGTCTGTCTCGGTGAGGTGCTCTTACACCTATGTTGTCTGTCTCGGTGAGGTGCTCTTACACCTATGTTGTCTGTCTCGGTGAGGTGCTCTTACACCTATGTTGTCTGTCTCGGTGAGGTGCTCTTACACCTATGTTGTCTGTCTCGGTGAGGTGCTCTTACACCTATGTTGTCTGTCTCGGTGAGGTGCTCTTACACCTATGTTGTCTGTCTCGGTGAGGTGCTCTTACACCTATGTTGTCTGTCTCGGTGAGGTGCTCTTACACCTATGTTGTCTGTCTCGGTGAGGTGCTCTTACACCTATGTTGTCTGTCTCGGTGAGGTGCTCTTACACCTATGTTGCCTGACGCTGCGCAATGCTCCCGTCTCGGTAAAACACTACACCATTGTTTTCTGCTCCGTTGAGGTGCTCGCCGAGAGCAGCTACGTTTCCGTTTTCTGTCCGGTGAGAAGCTCCTGTCTCGGTACGACGCTCCTGTTTCGGTGAGAACTCCTGCAACCAGGGAGTCGGAGTCGGAGTCGGTGATTTTGACCGGAGTCGGAGTCGGCAAAATTTTCCCGACTCCGACTCCGGCTGTCAGTCATGGACAGCGCATGGGCAAAACGTTTTTTTACGGTGCATTTCAGTGAACCACCGGTGGCGATGACTAAAAAATCATGGCCCTTCGACTTTGCTTGCTTCAATTTCCATTTCCCTTGCCATTTAATGATCTTTAGTCATGCTAAACACTCGTTTCAATCGTGTACCGCGGTGGGCGAAATCGAACCTAGGGTGTTTCATCGGATGCAGATCCAAAATGTCACCCAAGGAATCTAAGCAACGATCACGAGAAATCAAGTTGCATAAAAACGGTTTAAAGTGACGTATAGATTGCGCCTTCGAGTTAAACGTCGTGCAATTAATGAACTATAGTATTTACGTATTGGTTAATATCCATGTGGTTGGTAGGGTTGTCACAAGACCCGACAACTTCTCTTTTTGTGGACTTCTGGAATCTTGAAATAGAATGCTATGGTCAGACAATGTCTATCTATTTCATTTAACTACAATATTTTCCATTAAATGAGATCCAATTTTGAAACGGGTAAACTTGCGGTTGTTCACTTTCACGTGTGCCCGTTGTCAATAGCTTCAGCTAATTAATGGGCAGAGTCGATTTCGGAGTCTGAGTCGACTCCGGAGGGTCGGAGTCGGAGTTACCTGAAAACCGATCGACTCCGCAGCCCTGCCTGCAACTAATTTTCTTCTGCGATGAGACGCTCTTGTCTCGGTGAGAAGTTCCTACACCTATGTTTTCTGTCTCGGTGAGACGCTGACGTGAGACGCCTCTGTCTCGGTGGGACGCTGACGTGAGACGCCTCTGTCTCGGTGAGACTCCCACACCTACCTTTTCCTCCGCCGATGGGACGCTCCTATCTGTGATACTGGGCCGTCCTGACGACCCCTCGGTAGCATCTGCCTCCGTCAGAAGACAGAGCAGGCCTTCGAACCTCCTCCGTCTCGGCCATCTGCAGACGTGGCTCAGCATGTGTACGGAACAATTAACATAGAATATGGATCCGTCAGAAGACAGAGCAGGCCTTCGAACCTCCTCCGTCTCGGCCATCTGCAGACGTGGCTCAGCATGTGTACGGAACAATTAACATATAATATGGATCCGTCAGAAGACAGAGCAGGCCTTCGAACCTCCTCCGTCTCGGCCATCTGCAGACGTGGCTCAGCATGTGTACGGAACAATTAACATAGAATATGGATCCGTCGGCGAATGTTCATTCATATACTTAGTTGAGGTCGCTGCGCTGTAGCTCTAAGCTCGTTGGTTCATATTGCACGGCAACACTTCCAAGTTTGAATACGTGTCCGACAGAGACTGGTTACTCGTAACTGAGTCTGCACAGTCATTCAGATTTGCACGGATTAGAAGCAGATGTCCAAATTCAACGAAAGCCCATGCAATCATTTATCCTTACGACCCATTGCTTATAACCTGGCAGTATATTTATCGTTTACGGATGCAGTGCATGACATTTCTTCTTCTTAAATTATCAAGAAAGGCGAATTTCTGAATGCATTAGTACCGTTATTTATGTCCTGTCTTGGGATGTGCATATCATTTAACGGTACTGCTATTATTTATGCTCCTCATTTCCGTCACGCTCCGGCCTCTGGCGTCGCTCCTCTGTCTCTGTCTTGGGCTGGACGTATATAAGTTATATGGCTCTGTCTTGGGCTGGACGTATATAAGTTATATGTCTCCTGTCTTGGGCCGGACGTATACAATGTATATGTCTCTTTCTTAGGGTGGACGTATACAATTTATATGTCTCTGTCTTGGGCCGGACGTATATGATTTATATGTCTCTTTCTTAGGGTGGACGTATATAAATTATATGTCTCTGTCTTAGGGTGGACGTATATCATTTATATGTCTATGTCTTAGGGTGGACGACGGGGCGTGACGGCCGCGGTCGGATCTGGGCCCTGTTCAGCAGCCGTCTGACAGTGTGAACAGCTGACTTCTGTACTCGAGGAGACCGGGGACTTGTTTCTCCGACCCGAACGTGTTCTCTGTTCATTGTTGACTGTTCACTATTCGCTGTTCAGTAGCCGTCCTGAGTTCTGACGGTGTGAGCGTCTGAGTTCTGACGGTGTGAGCATCTGACGTCTGCGCCACTGGAAGGGACCGGGGACTCGTCTCTCCGAGCGCGTGTTACACCACATCGGCCCGAACTCAGTATTTATTTTTTATGTATTTATTTGTGCCACTCACAACGGGCATTTTGGCCCAATACGCTCGGCATTACGCTCGGCATTCCGCACACTCGGTATATAAGTAAGTATCGGTACTCCCAGTCGATGCCCCCCCCCCGCCACCTGGGTATAACAGTCGGTGTCAGTTGGCACGCTGGGACAGTCCGCTGTGGCGTCCAATAGTCAGTAGCTGTGTACTCAGTCGGTGTCAGTTGGCACGCTGGGACAGTCCGCTGTGCGTCCAATAGTCAGTAGCTGTGCACTCAGTCGGTGTCAGTTGGCACGCTGGGACAGTCCGCTGTGCGTCCAATAGTCAGTAGCTGTGCACTCAGTCGGTGTCAGTTGGGCACGCTGGGACAGTCCGCTGTGCGTCCAATAGTCCAGTAGCTGTGCACTCAGTCGGTGTCAGTTGGCACGCTGGGACAGTCCGCTGTGCGTCCAATAGTCAGTAGCTGTGCACTCAGTCGGTGTCAGTTGGCACGCTGGGACAGTCCGCTGTGCGTCCAATAGTCAGTAGCTGTGCACTCAGTCGGTGTCAGTTGGCACGCTGGGACAGTCCGCTGTGCGTCCAATAGGCAGTAGCTGTGCACTCAGTCGGTGTCAGTTGGCACGCTGGACAGTCCGCTGTGCGTCCAATAGTCAGTAGCTGTGCACTCAGTCGGTGTCAGTTGGCCCACGCTGGGACAGTCCGCTGTGCGTCCAATAGTCAGGTAGCTGTGCACTCAGTCGGTGTCAGTTGGCACGCTGGGACAGTCCGCTGTGCGTCCAATAGTCAGTAGCTGTGGACTCAGTCGGTGTCAGTTGGCACGCTGGGACAGTCCGCTGTGCGTCCAATAGTCAGTAGCTGTGGACTCAGTCGGTGTCAGTTGGCACGCTGGGACAGTCCGCTGTGCGTCCAATAGTCAGTAGCTGTGGACTCAGTCGGTGTCAGTTGGCACGCTGGGACAGTCCCGCTGTGCGTCCAATAGTCAGTAGCTGTGCACTCAGTCGGTGTCAGTTGGCACGCTGGGACAGTCCGCTGTGCGTCCAATAGTCAGTAGCTGTTGCACTCAGTCGGTGTCAGTTGGCACGCTGGGACAGTCCGCTGTGCGTCCAATAGTCAGTAGCTGTGCACTCAGTCGGTGTCAGTTGGCACGCTGGGACAGTCCGCTGTGCGTCAATAGTCAGTAGCGGTGCACTCAGTCGGTGTCAGTTGGCACGCTGGGACAGTCCGCTGTGCGTCCAATAGTCAGTAGCTGTGCACTCAGTCGGTGTCAGTTGGCACGCTGGACAGTCCGCTGTGCGTCCAATAGTCAGTAGCTGTGCACTCAGTCGGTGTCAGTTGGCACGCTGGGACAGTCCGCTGTGCGTCCACTAGGCAGTAGCTGTGCACTCAGTCGGTGTCAGTTGGCACGCTGGGACAGTCCGCTGTGCGTCCACTAGGCAGTGGCTGTGTAGCCTGGACTGGGCGACCGGCGTCGTCGAAAGTGTGCATAGTCAAGCGTCTTTCTGCAGCGTGAAGCGTCTCTGCGTCAGAACCTGCATGGGAAACTTCAGCTTTCTTGTGTGTGGAACATCTGTCCAGTTCTGGCATATGAATTAGCACCGTGAATTATGAAAGTAACGGAGAGTGTATGTGGCCTTCGCAACATTCACATGGTCTACTTGCCTCCATATCTATGGTATTTTTTAGCGTGAACGTCAAACATGTGGCAAGAAAATGCATGAATAGATTGATAAGAGTTTCACGAACTTACTTTCACGAGAGCCCGTTCTCGATGCATTCAGCGGAAAGAGAGATTCTTAGAATGGACTATTAACGAGATGATGGAAATCGAAACACGGCTGTTTAGCACAATAGATTGTAACGCTAGACATGTAGCGGCCGATATTCCTTCCTTGCCTATTAAGTTGCATTAAACATAAAGTGACGACGGACGGATATTCCTTCGTAAATGCACATTGGCAATCCGTATTCCACTTCATTCGCTGTGTGGCAAACATCACAGCCCAATCTCAGATGTCAGTCAGTCGTTGATGGCACCTCTCGATTCTCCGGCGATTTACTCTTTCGACCTTGCCGCTGGTGTTTGTTTATTGTGGCTCTCCCTCTCACGTCCGCAGTAATTGTCTCCCGATGGCCCTGCAACATTGCAACAAACAGTCACCGGCAACACTGCAGCGCTGCAACAGGTTGTCGCTGCCCGGGGTCTGTCCCGCCTGGTACGAATTTAACGGCGGCTCGTCTGACCGCGGCCCGGGGTCTGTCCGCCTGGTACGCATTTAACGGCGGCTCGTCTGACCGCTGGCGGGGTCTGTCCGCCTGGTACGCATTTAACGGCGGCTCGTCTGACCGCTGGCGGGGTCTGTCCGCCTGGTACGCATTTAACGGCGGCTCGTCTGACCGCTGGCGGGGTCTGTCCGCCTGGTACGCATTTAACCGGCGGCTCGTCTGACCGCTGGCGGGGTCTGTCCGCCTGGTTCGCTTTTAACGGCGGCTCCGTCTGACCGCTGGCGGGGTCTATCCGCCTGGTACGAATTTAACGGCGGCTCGTCTGACCGCGGCCCGGGGTCTGTCCGCCTGGTACGCATTTAACGGCGGCTCGTCTGACCGCTGGCGGGGTCTGTCCGCTGGTACGCATTTAACGGCGGCTCGTCTGACCGCTGGCGCCTGGCGGGGTCGGTGGTGTTACCTGCAGTTAACGGCGGCTCGTCTGACTGCTGGCGGGGTCGGTGGTGTTGTTACTGATTTACTGTTTCAGTTATTTTGTGTTTAGTTTATTTTGTTGGAGAAGCTTTCGACTTGAGCTCTTGCCTTTGCGACAATCTGCAATTGTTTGGCCTTGTTAATGAACCTTTTGTTCAATAACTACAATTGGAACTGAAACAGTGGCAATGGGCGCCATACAACCATAGCCGTTGCAGTGCCCTCAACCATCATCATCATCAAATAAGTGGTCGACTGCCTTTACAGTACGGCAGTACGGCGTCTGTGCCTGATGCCTGTGCCCGGTGTGTGTTGTGGCCAGGCGCCGACCGACCGACCGGCCGACTGGCCGACCGGCCGACACTGGCCCAGGTGGCATTAGGGCCGAGAGCGGGCGGCGGCGGCGTGGCAGAGGAACCAGTTTTTGTGGGTGTCTTGCTCGCTCGCCTCATTCCATTCTATCTAACTCGCACCGGCGGCAAAAAAAACGGGCTGCAGCCTCCTCTGAGCTACCTCTATCACTGATGGCAATAGATGTACTGGTAGGACAGGATGGCGGTTAGGCGTGGTAGGTGGTAAGGCGGGTGGCTCTCTGAGGTGCTGATACTGGTGCAGGCGAGACGGCTGGTACCGATCCCTGCCACAGTCGTGCCGCCGCCCACAGGCCGGTAGGCCAGTGTAAAGTGGTCACACCAGTCCTCTCTCTCTCTCTCTCTCTCTCTCTCTCTCTCTCTCTCCTCTCTCTCTCTCTCTCTCTCTCTCATCTCTCTCTCTCTCTCTCTCTCTCTCCTCTCTCTCTCTCTCTCCTCTCTCTCT
>JAXIVJ010015501.1:0-31435 GCA_036785665.1 Chirona hameri | reverse complement strand
CTGTGAGTACGAGCCTGACCCTGCTCATCTGTGAGTCCGAGTCTGACTCTGCTCATCTGTGAGTCCGAGTCCGACCCTGTTCATCTGTGAGTCCGACCCTGTTCCGCTGTGAGTCCGAGTCCGACCCTGTCCATCTGTGAGTCCGAGTCCGACCCTGTTCATCTGTGAGTCCGAGTCCGACCCTGCTCATCTATGATTCCAAGTCCGACCCTGCTCATTTGTGAGTCCGAGTCTGACCCTGTCCATATGTGAGTCCGAGTCCGACCCTGTCCATCTGTGAGTCCGAGTCCGACCCTGTCCATCTGTGAGTCCGAGTCCGACCCTGTTCATCTGTGAGTCCGAGTCCGACCCTGTTCCGATGTGGGCCCGAGCCCGACCCTGTTCCGCTGTGAGTCCGAGTCCGACCCTGTTCATCCCGAGTCCGACCCTGTTCATCTGTGAGTCCGACCCTGTTCCGCTGTGAGTCCGAGTCCGACCCTGTCCATCTGTGAGTCCGAGTCCGACCCTGTTCATCTGTGAGTCCGAGTCCGACCCTGTTCCGCTGTGAGTCCGAGTCCGACCCTGTTCATCTGTGAGTCCGACCCTGTTCCGCTGTGAGTCCGAGTCTGACCCTGTTCATCTGTGAGTCCGAGTCCGACCCTGTTCCGATGTGGGTCCGAGCCCGACCCTGTTCCGCTGTGAGACCGAGTCTGACCCTGCTCATCTGTGAGTCCGACCCTGTTCCGCTGTGAGTCCGAGTCCGACCCTGTTCATCTGTGAGTCCGACCCTGTTCCATTGTGAGTCCGAGTCTGACCCTGCTCATCTGTGAGTCCGACCCTGTTCCGCTGTGAGTCCGAGTCCGACCCTGTTCATCTGTGAGTCCGAGTCTGACCCTGCTCATCTGTGAGTCCGACCCTGTTCCGTTGTGAGTCCGAGTCTGACCCTGGTCATCTGTGAGTCCGAGTCTGACCCTGCTCATCTGTGAGTCCGACCCTGTTCCGTTGTGAGTCCGAGTCTGACCCTGCTCATCTGTGAGTCCGACCCTGTTCCGTTGTGAGTCCGAGTCTGACCCTGCTCATCTGTGAGTCCGAGTCCGACCCTGTTCATCTGTGAGTCCAACCCTGTTCCGCTGTGAGTCCGAGTCTGACCCTGGTCATCTGTGAGTCCGAGTCTGACCCTGCTCATCTGTGAGTGCGAGTCCGACCCTGTTCATCTGTGAGTCCGACCCTGTTCCGCTGTGAGTCCGAGTCTGACCGTGCCCATCTGTGAGTCCGAGTCTGACCCTGCTCATCTGTGAGTGAGAGTCCGACCCTGTTCATCTGTGAGTCCGACCCTGTTCCGCTGTGAGTCCGAGTCTGGCCCTGGTCATCTGTGAGTCCGAGTCCGACCATGCTCATCTGTGAGTCTAAGTCCGACCCTGCTCATCTGTGAGTCCGAGTCTGACCCTGTCTATATGTGAGTCCGAGTCCGACCCTGTCCATCTGTGAGTCCGAGTCCGACCCTGTCCATCTGTGAGTCCGAGTCCGACCCTGTTCATTTGTGAGTCCGAGTCCGACTCTGTTCATCTGTGAGTCCGAGTCCGACCCGATTCATCTGTGAGTCCGACCCTGTTCATCTGTGAGTCCGAGTCCGACCCTGTTCATCTGTGAGTCCGAGTCCGACCCTGTTCATCTGTGAGTTCGAGTTTGACCCTGTCCATCTGTGAGTCCGAGTCTGACCCTGTTCATCTGTGAGTCCGAGTCTGACCCTGCTCATCTGTGAGTCCAAATCCGATCCTGTTCATCTGTGAGTCCGAGTCCGACCCTGTTCATGTGTGAGTCAGAGTCCGATCTTGTTCATCTGTGAGTCCATCTTCCTACTGCTCATCTGTGAGCACTGGGCATTTTTAACCGAAAGCTGTCAATGAACAGGGAACCAGAAACGTCATGAAAAGTGGGGGACAGCGAAACTCGGATATTGTTTTAAAAGAAAACCAATCACAATGCTGCATTTTGTTGTTTTTTCTTTGCCGATTTGAGCTCCGCTCGGGTTTTTGTTCCTTTTGCTCTCTGAAGTTTTCCTCATTAATTTGTTTAAAAAGATGACCAAAAAGTGGAGACATGGCCTCCCTCCCCCCCCCCCCCCCCCTCCCCCAAGTGTAGCGAGCATTTCCACCCGTTGACTTCACCATCCACTGACATTGACGTGGAGTCCGACCCCGTGGAGGGCGCCTGTCTGTCGGCCCGGTTTTAAGTTCGCATGTTCAGCGTCAATAATGACTGGCTCTATTCTATTATACCTGCTCTGAACGTGCGTGGCTTCAGGGCAGAGTGACATTGCAGGTAAACCTCTCCCGGGATAGGATACAGTAAATTGTTAACCCGTGCACTGCAGGGGCTTGCGCCGAACACGAACAGCAGGGGGGTTGATTTCAGCCCCCCCCCCCCCCCCCCCCGTGAGATCTCGAAAACTACGCTACGTAGCGACAAGCAGAAAGCGGCATTTGATAGCTTAATACACGTTCTATCGAAAGTATTCAGTATTTTTTTAGGTCAGGTCAAAATTCAGGTCACCAGTAGTCATCAAAGGTAAAATTTTCCATGTTTGTCCTGTTTTAGGACTTCGCTCTAGAAATTCCCATATATCTCGGGAACGATGCTAGCTAAAAACAAACGGAAAAAAAGCAATCGGCAGCCATTGAAATTTGCAATCGACATTATATCCTCAAATTTGATCTGGAGTCAATATTTGAGACTCCAGAGGTCAAAAAGGGGGAAAATGCTGTTGTGTTGCCAAACCGATTTTCGCTAATAACTTTAAGCTAATAAAGGTAACGGAAAACTGTTTCTCCCTCAGACTAGATGCTGCCTTTAGGCCAGGTGCCGTCTTAAACCCAGGTGCCGCCTTCAACCCAAGTACCGCCCTCAGGCCAGGTGTCACACTCAGGCCAGGGGCAGCCTTCAGACTAGATGTCACCCTCAGACCAGGTGTCGGCTGTCACCCTCATGTCGCCCTCAAGCCAGATGCCGCCCTCAGGCCCAACAGGGCGCCTCTGGCCCGCGTAGTAGTGCGCCTGGAATGCCGTCAGGCGCCCTTCCTGCTACAGGGTCGGCTAAAGAGAGCGGCCTGGAGTGCCCTAGGTGCCGTCCTCAAATGAGGTGCCGCCGGCCGCCCTCAGACCATACCAGGTGATGTCCTCAGACTAGGTGCCGCCCTCAGACGAGGAGCCGCCCTCAGACGAGGAGCCGCCCTTAGACCAGGTGCTCCTCTCTGGCCAGGTGCTGCCCTCAGACCATACCAGGTGATGTCCTCAGACCAGGTGCCGCCCTCAGACGAGGTGCCGCCCTTAGACCAGGAGCTGCTCTCTGGCCAGGTACCGCCCTCAGACAAGGTGCCACCCTCAGGTCAGGTGCCGCCGGGTGATTTTTTGGAGGCTAGAGACAACAGGAGCAGGGTGCATTTCGGCAGACCTCATGGGTGGAGACAGGGCTGATTTGGAAAAGTATGTGTGCGGGGCAGGGCGGAGTTCCGCATGGTTTGACCTCATGAGTGGAGACAGGGCTGATTTGGATAAGTCTGTGTGCGGGGCAGGGCGGAGTTCCGCATGGTTTGACCTCATGTGTGGAGACAGGGCTGATTTGGACAAGTCTGTGTGCGGGGCAGGGCGGAGTTCCGCATGTCCCGCACACAGACTAGCGCACAGACTTCGGCAGACCGGGGAATAGGGCAGGGTTGATTTGGTGTAGCCGGGGAACGGGGTGGGTGGATTTTGGCTGGCCCGGGTGCAAAATTGGCTGTTTGCCATCCACTTCTTTAACAGGGGTGTTGTGCTTTATCGCGAGGATTCCTCAGTTTTGCTCCATCCCATTCAAGAATTGAAAAGACATGAATGCCTCTTTATTGCCATAATTTTGATTTTGGTGTCTTGTAATTTCAATTTTGGTTTTATAATTAGTTTTATCATTTATGACCTCTTCCTCGAAATTAAAATATATTAGTACCAAAAAACGTTATATTAATATTTCGATCACAGATCTTCAACAGAAATTATACATTACCAAAAGAACAATAATCAGAATAGTGCGGGGTCTGGCGAGGAGGGGGGTCTGTTACCTCCCGGATTGTTGTTTTGGTAATGTATATTTTCTGATGAAGATCTGTGATCGAAATATTAATATAACGTTTTTTGGTACTATTATATTTTAATTTCGAAGAAGAGGCCATAAATGATAAAACTAATTATAATTTGCCTATACATGTTCCTCGCACAAGCACTAACCAATATAAAGAACAATTTTGGTTTTGTTTTATTTGTTCCCAAATCCTGGTCGATTCCACGAATTCCACGGTTAAAAAATATTCCAGAATATCATCAAGTGGAAAGAACAGTTAATTTATGTTATCGATTTATTGCAAAATTTCTTTCCATTAACTTCTTTGTTATTTTGCTATTGTATCATTTACCCCGCTCAACAACACCTTTCACTGACGGCACTGGCGGATCCAGGGGGCACCAGGGGCAAATGCCCCTCCTCACAGGAATCTTAGTGTTTGTTTTCTTCTCTCGAATGATTGAATGCAATTCTAGCAGCCCCGGTGACAGTTAACCCGCGCCCCGCTGGGGAGGAGTAGAATCTGCCCACCTCCCGGATTTTCTCAATAACTTGAACACATATATGAACGTCAAACTTTCAGTACCTGATGCTGCATCAATTCGACGTCTTCTAACCAAATTTAAATGACATTGATGCAGTGTTTTGGGAGATAATGACGTTTGAATTACGTCATGTCATGTGATTTTGGTGGATAAACGATAAATGTTTGAACAATCGTAGAAAATAGAGTTGTAAAACAAATTCCAAAAAGAAACGTCAAAAGGCAGGAAGTGACATTTTCTTTAAAATGGCTATCTCAGTTTGACAACAACAAAAAAATGACCCCCCAAAATAAAAATAACTTTTCAGAAAAATTCAACAAAATAAGTTTTTGTGAATTTGAAAAGTGAATTTCTTAAGTTGTAATACCAAAATAAGGTGGCCCGCCCAAATCTGCGGAGAAAAAAAAATCGGGGTATTTTTTTGCCACAAAAAGAGGTGCCCTCATGTGGGGGTTTGACGCCCTCTTGAGGGCTTCCCCCCCCCCCCCCCCTTGACGGATTTATAAATACGCCCCTGGCATGACTGGTTGTTTGTGCGGCTTTGTCAGCTCCGTCATCGCTGTGCCCGTCCGCATGACTGGTTGTTGGCGCGGATTTGTCAGCTCCGTTTGATAGATCGCACTTGACGCCACCCTCGGCGACCTGCGCTGAGAGCGACCACCTGCAGGGAAAACTTACCCGGAAGTTTACCGAAGAAGCTTTCCGGAGAAGCTTACCGAAGAAGCTTAGCAGCCGGCAGGCACGGGCTGGACGGCACTTACCTATGCTTAGCGCTGTAATGATAGTCGTGAGCAGTCCTTACCACAGCGGCAGAAGTTTCCGACGAGCTGCTAAGGCGGGTACTCCAGCAGCTGCGGACCCCTTCGCGTCAACGACATCCCAGCTAGCAGAGTGTCGGGCCAATACCACACCAGCTGGCGGGGTGTCGGTTCCTCTGCCTCACCAGCTGGCGGAGTGTCGGTTCCTCTGCCACACCAGCTGGCGGGGTGTCGGTTCCTCTGCCACACCAGCTGGCGGAGTGTCGGGCCAATACCACACCAGCTGGCGGAGTGTCGGTTCCTCTGCCACACCAGCTGGCGGAGTGTCGGGCCAATACCACACCAGCTGGCGGGGTGTCGGGCCAATACCACACCAGCTGGCGGAGTGTCGGTTCCTCTGCCACACCAGCTGGCGGAGTGTCGGTTCCTCTGCCACACCAGCTGGCGGAGTGTCGGGCCAATACCACACCAGCTGGCGGGGTGTCGGGCCAATACCACACCAGCTGGCGGAGTGTCGGGCCAATACCACACCAGCTGGCGGAGTGTCGGTTCCTCTGCCACACCAGCTGGCGGAGTGTCGGTCCAATACCACACCAGCTGGCGGAGTGTCGGGCCAATACCACACCAGCTGGCGGAGTGTCGGTTCCTCTGCCACACCAGCTGGCGGAGTGTCGGGCCAATACCACACCAGCTGGCGGGGTGTCGGTCCAATACCACACCAGCTGGCAGAGTGTCGGGCCAATACCACACCAGCTGGCGGAGTGTCGGGCCAATACCACACCAGCTGGCGGGGTGTCGGTTCCTCTGCCACACCAGTTGGCGGATTGTCGGTTCCTCTGCCACACCAGCTGGCGGAGTGTCGGTTCCTCTGCCACACCAGCTGGCGGAGTGTCGGTTCCTCTGCCACACCAGCTGGCGGAGTGTCGGTTCCTCTGCCACACCAGCTGGCGGAGTGTCGGGCCAATACCACACAGCTGGCGGAGTGTCGGGCCAATACCACACCAGCTGGCGGAGTGTCGGTTCCTCTGCCACACCAGCTGGCGGAGTGTCGGTTCCTCTGCCACACCAGCTGGCGGAGTGTCGGGCCAATACCACACCAGCTGGCGGAGTGTCGGGCCAAAACCACACCAGCTGGCGGAGTGTCGGGCCAATACCACACCAGCTGGCGGGATGTCGGTTCCTCTACCACACCAGCTGGCGGGGTGTCGGTTCCTCTGCCACACCAGCTGGCGGAGTGTCGGTCCAATACCACACCAGCTGGCGGAGTGTCGGGCCAATACCACACCAGCTGGCGGAGTGTCGGGCCAATACCACACCAGCTGGCGGGGTGTCAGTCCAATACCACACCAGCTGGCGGGGTGTCGGTCCAATACCACACCAGCTGGCGGAGTGTCGGTTCCTCTGCCACACCAGCTGGCGGAGTGTCGGGCCAATACCACACCAGCTGGCGGAGTGTCGGGCCAATACCACACCAGCTGGCGGAGTGTCGGGTCAATACCACACCAGCTGGCGGAGTGTCGGGCCAATACCACACCAGCTGGCGGAGTGTCGGGCCAATACCACACCAGCTGGCGGAGTGTCGGTTCCTCTGCCACACCAGCTGGCGGAGTGTCGGTTCCTCTGCCACACCAGCTGGCGGAGTGTCGGTTCCTCTGCCACACCAGCTGGCGGGGTGCCGGTTCCTCTGCCACACCAGCTGGCGGAGTGTCGGTTCCTCTGCCACACCAGCTGGCGGAGTGTCGGGCCAATACCACACCAGCTGGCGGAGTGTCGGGCCAATACCACACCAGCTGGCGGAGTGTCGGGCCAATACCACACCAGCTGGCGGGGTGTCGGGCCAATACCACACCAGCTGGCGGGGTGTCGGGCCAATACCACACCAGCTGGCGGGGTGGCGGTCCAATACCACACCAGCTGGCGGAGTGTCGGGCCAATACCACACCAGCTGGCGGGGTGTCGGTTCCTCTGCCACACCAGCTGGCGGAGTGTCGGTTCCTCTGCCACACCAGCTGGCGGAGTGTCGGTTCCTCTGCCACACCAGCTGGCGGAGTGTCGGTTCCTCTGCCACACCAGCTGGCGGGGTGTCGGTTCCTCTGCCACACCAGCTGGCGGAGTGTCGGTTCCTCTGCCACACCAGCTGGCGGAGTGTCGGTTCCTCTGCCACACCAGCTGGCGGAGTGTCGGTTCCTCTGCCACACCAGCTGGAGGGATGTCGGTTCCTCTGCCACACCAGCTGGCGGAGTGTCGGTTCCTCTGCCACACCAGCTGGCGGAATGTCGGGCCAATACCACACCAGCTGGCGGAGTGTCGGGCCAATACCACACCAGCTGGCGGAGTGTCGGGCCAATACCACACCAGCTGGCGGGGTGTCGGGCCAATACCACACCAGCTGGCGGGGTGTCGGGCCAATACCACACCAGCTGGCGGGGTGTCGGTCCAATACCACACCAGCTGGCGGAGTGTCGGGCCAATACCACACCAGCTGGCGGGGTGTCGGTCCAATACCACACCAGCTGGCGGAGTGTCGGGCCAATACCACACCAGCTGGCGGAGTGTCGGTTCCTCTGCTACACCAGCTGGCGAAGTGTCGGTTCCTCTGCCACACCAGCTGGCGGAGTGTCGGTTCCTTTGCCACACCAGCTGGCGGAGTGTCGGTTCCTCTGCCACACCAGCTGGCGGAGTGTCGGTTCCTCTGCCACACCAGCTGGCGGAGTGTCGGTTCCTCTGTCACACCAGCTGGCGGGGTGTCGGTCCAATACCACACCAGCTGGCGGAGTGTCGGGCCCACCGGCACAGCTGCTGTCTCGCGAGGTGTCAGCTGCCGGTGGCGCTGAATGTCCGGCATCGATCGGAAGGCCTGCACCTGCGCTATATTTGTTTGCGGGCCGCCGTCAGTGGGCACTTGCGCCGTTGATAGGAGGTGTCACTTCCCGTTTACCCGCGGCTGTAAGTCGGTCAAGCGTGGCGCCAAGCCGGCTATGGTACACAATGGTGTAACGAAGCAAACGAAAGCCGAGAGTGATCGACGTATATATGGAATGTGATTGACCTATAGTAACGCATGCTGTTATTACGAGCGAGCGCGAAGCGCCCGCTTGTCCTTCCGTGGTGTATGGGGAAATCTGATAATGAGCGGCCCGGCCCGGCCCGACCCTACCCGACCCGACCCGACCCGACCCGACCCGACCCGACCCGACCCGACCCGACCCGACCCGTGGCAACGCTTTTGAGAAGCTTATATCTCTGCAACCACACGTCCGATTGACAAGTGGACTTCTTTGCTTAGCAGCCCCATCCAACCTACCCTGTTTGAGACCGGTGCTCACCCGTGTGCGTGACTACTGACTACCACTGCGCGTGGCACGTGCCGCGTGAGGGGTGTTGAAAAGTGTTTTCTCGCAAAAACTCTGCAACGGCTGAGCCGATCGTGTTCAAGTTTGGGTGTGTGGTCAGGGACCTCTCAGCCGCCAGTTTCCCACAAGTCAGGGGCGTGGTGCCTCTGCACGTGCGCACGTGCACACCCCTATTCTCTATCTCAGGAACGGCTGAGCCGATTGTGTTCGAATTTTGTGTATGGTTAGGGACCTCTCAGCCGCCTCTTTCCCACAAGTCAGAGGTGGGGTGCGTCTGCACGTGCGCACATGCGCACTTTTTTGTATCTCAGAAACTACTTGCCCTATCGAGTTGAAATTCACCATACATTTCCTTCGCGCTCGCTCGTTCATCGCCGACTACGGCGCCTTACTGGTTTTATTCCTGCACATTTTACAGGCAATGTTCACAGTGAGTGTGTTTCTCACTCTGTAATCAACGAAGGGGTTAGGGGCCATGAGTCAGAGGTTAGAATGCTTCTTGATGAAGAGTACATGTGCAAAAGGAACTAATGAGCAGCCGTCATAGTTTAAAGCAGCATGTAACGTTCAATGGTAAACGTTCAATGGTTGCACTGGTTATTTGGAAACGATTCGATGAGGTCCGTATGAAATATACTCGTATAAACATTACGTGTGTTGAATTTCTTTTCATTGGGCGTTTACGTTGGCTGTCCCTGCAAAAACGAGTAAAAACAAACTGTGTAATATAAAGTAAAGTCGGGCATTCTTTTATTCTACTGTTTGCGAAGCCTTCCCCCATGCTCTGTGAAAGGTATAATTAACGCTAACCCTTACAATGTCTGTACGTGACTATTTAACTGTCACATCACCTCAAGGAAACCCTAGCACTATTTGATTTTGTCTTGTTCAAGCATTCGTAGCTTTCTTGTTTCTGACACTGAGGGACCGATTGACAAGTTGAGGTGGCTGAGTCGCTGTGTTTTGTGGTTTGAAGCTCTCGACTGATTTAGATCACGCTCGGGTGGTTGTGACGCTCTAAATCCTTAATGACGTCGTATTTGTGAGGGTTTTTTGCACGCGACCTCCTTTCCAGAGCGCAGTATTAATTGATTTTCTGACGTCATCATGTTGTGTTTCAGCGCCGGTGGTCGGTGCCTTGTGTGAACGGTTTACGTGCAGGAAGGTCGTGACCGCAGGAGGGATCTTCTGCTTTCTCGGCTTCGCGCTCGGTTCGCTGTCCACGAACATCACACACCTCTGTCTGACAGTGGGGGTACTTGGAGGTAAAAACTGCACATGTGTAACAGTGAGGTGTAATACTTGTAATGCATTGTAACGTGACATCTGCCATTGCGTTGAATGTATTTATACCAGGTGTCATGAGATATGGCTAAGTCAACCACATTACAAATAAATATTGTATCAATTATTCTAAACAAACTTAATAGGATAATTAATATGAATATTGAATGACCTTTCCTCGAAATTAGAATGCCAAAAGTTCGTAATTAGACTGTATAAATATTTCGAGGGACAGATGTTCATCAGAATCAATCGACGCGTCAATGCTCTGCTCTCAAAAACAAAATCGGAATGACTCGGCCCCTCTCCCCCTGACAAACTGCTCCGACCGTCTGTCGACGTGCTCTGATCACACGGTACCCGCGGTACCCGCCCTCATCCCTGTCCCCGCTGTATGTCGTCTGTCGACGTGCTCTGATCACACGGTACCCGCGGTACCCGCCCTCATCCCTGTCCCCGCTGTATGTCGTCTGTCGACGTGCTCTGATCACACGGTACCCGCGGTACCCGCCCTCATCCCTGTCCCCGCTGTATGTCGTCTGTCGACCTGCTCTGATCACACGGTACCCGCGGTACCCGCCCTCATCCCTGTCCCCGCTGTATGTCGTCTGTCGACGTGCTCTGATCACACGGTACCCGCGGTACCCGCCCTCATCCCTGTCCCCGCTGTATGTCGTCTGTCGACGTGCTCTGATCACACGGTACCCGCGGTACCCGCCCTCATCCCTGTCCCCGCTGTATGTCGTCTGTCGACCTGCTCTGATCACACGGTACCCGCGGTACCCGCCCTCATCCCTGTCCTCTGTGTGTCGGCAGGCATCGGTACCGGGTGCGCCACCACGCCGGGCATCCTGGTCACCACGCGCTACTTCCCAAACCGGCGCTCCATGGTGAACGGCCTGGTGCTGGCAGGCAACGCGGCCGGCGGCTTCGCGCTGCCGCCCCTGTTCCAGCTGCTGCTGGCGGAGCTGGGCCTGCGCGGCACCCTGCTCGTCATCGCCGCCCTCTGTCTGCACGTGGTGGCCGGGGCGGCGCTCTCCAGACCCATCGCCGTGCACAAGGCGATCCTGAGGCGGCGCCGACAGCGACGGCGGCGGGCACGAGGTGGCGGAGGTGATGAAGCGGCAGAGGTGCAGCGACTCGCGGCGCAGCGGACGCAGAGCCACAAGAGTCTCGAGACGCCACTCGAGCCGGTGGACGAGTACCGCGAGAAGCGGTCGCCGAGTCAGGTCAGCCTTTCGTCGCGACTCGAGATGACGGACGAGTGTTTCATGAAGCGACTAAGTCACTCGAGTCTCGTCTCGAGACCCGCGGTCGGCGAAGAGTGCTTTAGGAATCGCCTGAGCCACACCAGCCTCGCGTCGCGATCTGGTTCGCATGATGGACACTTCGCGAAGCGGCCGCTGAGCCTGGCGAGCCTGGCCGAGCGTCTGAGCTTCACCAGCGCGCCTGCATGTGACCTGCGGCGCGAGAGCCTGGTCCACCGGCCGCCAGAGACGGCCACGCACCTGGTGCGCGTGGTGCGGCCCGGTCCGGACGGTCAGCCGACACCACTGCTGGTGCAGGCGCCGGCGCGGCTCCGCACCAGCAGCCTGCTGCTCTCCACCACTGACGTCACCACGGACGCCACCTCGCAGTTCAACGACGACATCCGGCGACTACGCGAGGCCGAGAGCTCGTGCGCGCCGCACCTGTACCGACACGTGCGCCGCTACCTGGACCTGGACCTGCTGCACAACCCGCTGTTCCTGGCCGTGGCGCTGTCCGTGTTCTTCATGGCGGCCGGGGCGCCGTACGCGCTGCTCCAGCTGCCCGTGTTCGGCGTGTCCCGCGGGCTGACCCGGGCGCAGACGGCCGAGATCCTCAGCCTGGTCTCGGCAGTGGACCTGGTCAGCAGGCTCTGCTTCGGCTGGCTGTTCGACCAGGGTCTGTTCCGCCGGCAGCACGCCTTCGCCGTCAGGTGAGCAGATCTCGCTGGGGTCGGCAGGGTGGTGAGAGATAGGTACTTACTGGTCCTCCTTCCCAGTCAGGTGAAGGCTCAGCTCCATGAAGGTAGATATTTGTGACATTTGAGCTGACTGTTTGAACTCGACACCACCGTCCTTTTTCCGTCTTTGTATGCAGTTAGTATTATTGTTGCCGCATGACCCTCACCTTTTGCGGTAACACATGATGTGCTCCAGACGGATAACCTTCGAGCAAAGATGTTCCTTCGAGCATTCCAACAAAGACGTTTTTAATGTTTTAACACGCGCACTGGAGGGCCTCTGAGAATTACACACACTGGAGGGGGCGGATCCCCCCCCCCCCCCCCCTAAGATCTCGGCCCACATAAGAGCCACAATAACGACATTTGTGGGGTAGCGAGTTGCTGTGGGGATCTCTGTTTTGCGAAAATTGCATGACCCTACGTCAATATCTTGAAGGTCAAATGAGGTCAAATATGCTAAATTGTGCCTGTTATGTGCTCCTTGGCTTGACATTGTTATGGAACGCAATGATTGCATGTATATACCCTCAAAATTGGTTTATGGATTTGTTGGAGAGTCTAATGATACAATGGGTCCTATGATAGAAGTTGCATTTGACCTCAGGTCATTTACATATCAAATTTTCGCTGCGGTCATTTTGGAGATATTTTGATTTTGTATACTTTGATGGCCTATAACTCAAAAAGTTTTCGGTCGATTTGTATTGTTCTTACTTTAAACGACGCGCCATTCATTTGGTAGCAAGTACACAATAAATGATGCATATTGACTGGTAAAATCAGGATATATTTACATACACAATAAAAACAGGAGGGGTGGACGGATTTCACCCCTCCCCTCCAGTGCGCGTGTTAAGTCCGTAATGTCTCGTCACTTACCGTTATTACATTTCCTTTACAGTACCTCAGCCATGAAAGATTGCGACTTAAGATTGGTAGGTAATGCCTATTTCACGCATTCCAGCAGCACTTTACCATCCTCCCCATAAGAGCCTGTTGGTTTCGCTCTTTGGTGTTGTGTGCACGCCTGTATGCCACAGGTGACGTTGACGGTTGATCGCAGGAGGCAGTCGGCAGGTGGCATGATTCAATGTCACCGGCAGCCACAGGTCTGTGGTTTTATTTGTTATTAGTCACTCGGCCATCGCGCCGCTGCCGGCCGGCCAGGTGTACCAATCTGTAGCACCGATTGCAGCTCCAAACAGCTGCAGTGGACACTGACATCTGGCTATCGTATTTAATCCGCGCCCCGCTGGGGTATTCAACCGATGTGGGGGGGGGCAGATTTTCCCCCTCCCCCTGGTTATCTTCCTAACCAATCATCGTAGCGAGACGCGCAGCGGCAATCGAAAAGTCTCAATGCGACGCATCAAAAGCACACGCGATTTTGTCCCTCAAAAACAGGTCACGGGTCAGGTCACGGTCAGCTCAAAGGTCAAAATCGAGGTATTGTATTTGTTGGCCCTTCTTTCCATTCAAAACCTTAGATTGCGAACCTTTATCGCACAAAGTGCTCTCAAAGGTATAATAGATCTCCCGCATAAGCGAAAGTGAGATTGTAAGCAAAGGTCAAGGTCAAGGTCAGGTTACAACAGGTTTGTATTGGCAAGAGGTCTTCGAAAGTCATGCGACACATGTTTTATGGGTTATTTTACACGTATAATTCGATATTGGTAACCATCTTCTCAACTTGACCCCATATAATGTCCCGTAGGTGAAGTTATCAAGGTCAAGTCATCATCGTCAAGGTCAAGTCATCAAGTCACAGGTCAAAAATTGAAATTGATTAATATAAATGAAAAAGGCATGTTCCTAGACCATTTTGCCAGTTCTGTCAGACATACAGTGGTGGCATTTATTTGTTTGTATCTGGTCACTAAAAGACAAAAAACGCAATTTCACAAATGACGTCATGAGTTGCACACACTTAGAGAGCCATAAGTCAGTCAAAAATGCAGATATTACTTTGAAATTCGGTTTAGGCAACGTCCATACTTGGTTCTCCAATACATATCCCGTGTTTTTATATCTTTGAAAATATTGATTTTGTGGAAACTTTATTTGATAAAATGTTTATTTTTATTTTGGAGATTCAAAATTCAAAATGTATAATATCTGAGATCGACATTTCCAAGAGAATGTTATTTCCTCTCCTATGGCGCTTTTATTTGCAATTGGCTTCAAAAATATATTTACTGCGAATTGTCAAACATTTATCGTTTTTTCACCCAAAATGGCATGACATGGCATCACTAAAACGTTATTATCTCCCAAAGTGATTCATCAATGTCACTGAAATTTTATGAGCAGACGTCGAATTGATTAAGTATAAGGTACTGAAAGTTTAACCTGCGCACTACAGGGGGGTGACCCCCCCCCCCCCCCCCCCCTCTCAGGTTTTTATCATATAGCGAAAAAACGGCGGCGCGCAGCGCCGCCGGGTTTTATCACACCTGTTAGGACATCAATTCCGCACACTTTGAAAAAAATATTGACCCCGGGTCGTCTCAGGTCAGGTCACCAGACCAGGTCAGGTGACCCCACCTCCAAAAACGTTTGCAGTTGTGCCAAAGCCCGAGTTTCTCACCGATCAGTTTGAAACTTACAGGGTGTCATGAGGGCATAAGTACTCACAATTCGTGTATCTCGGAATTTTGATATCGGTGAGCTAAGGTCAGGTCAATTTCATGACCTCCCCATAATAAGTCAATGGGGAAATATTAAAATGCTTCCTATTTCAAGGATATGCATGATATTAGTCCAATTACTTCTGAATTCTGGGTCATGTTATTATAGGATGTTCTTGATGATCCAAGTGTAAGTTTTGTTCAGTGACCCCTATGGGGTCATTTGAGGTCATCCGAGTTCACCATCACTTGTTTGTCAATAACTCGCGACATAATGAAGATAGAGAAGTAAAACCGACAGAAATGTGTTTTGCTCGTCAAGACACGTCTCCCTATATGCAACATGACCTACTTGGGTCTTGACCCCAGGTCAAAGTCACGTAACCTGTGGTCATTTTTTTAAGTTGACCGAGCAAGGTTACCATGTATACAATTAGAAGAGCCTTGACGATACAAATACAGTGGTGTAAACTGTTTTCCGTTATATGTATTAGGTTAAAAGTTATTAGCGAAAAACGGTTTTGCAAAAAAAACAACTTTTTTTTACCTCTAGAGTCTCAAATATTGTCCTCAGATCAAATTTGAGTACATGTTGTCGATTGAAAATTTCAATGGCTGGCGATCGCTTTTCCCGTTTGTTTCTAGCTAGCATAGTTGCCGAGATATATGGTAATTTCTGGAGCAAAGTTCTAAAACAGGAGAGCAAAAAAACTGGAACATTTGACGTTTGATAACCTCTGGTGATCTCAATTTTGACCTGACCTAAAAAGAATACTGAAATACGTTCGATAGAACTTGTATCAAGCTAGCAAACGCCGTTTTCCGCTTGCCGCTACGTAGCGTAGTTTTCGAGATCTCACGGGGGGCGGAAATCGCCCCCCACTACAGTTCGTGTTCGGCGCAAACCCCCTGCAGTGCGCGGGTTAATGTCGATATCTATCATAGTTTTTGAATTATTGAGAAAATCCGCGAGGGGGGTAGATTTTGCCCCTCAGTAGGGTGCGAGTTAATGATTACACAGGACAGGCTACCTGACCTGGAGTATTGTTTATTGTACTCGCTTGATAGGATTTTCGCTTTCTTGTATTGTGAATCTAGGAGGTTTTGAACTATGACGAACTATGAACTATTACGGGGGCGTTTCTATGACGACGCAAATGGCGACCATCTGCTGAACTCATCGGGCATCGGGTTTTCCCGTAATGCGGTTTGTATGGTAAGTTGAAATGCAGCCGAGTGTTATGGCCATGATCAGGGGCGTAGGAACTATGTTCAAGTTTTTTTTTTTTTTTTGGGGGGGGGGCATTCTGAAGTCGTTTCTTTCCATGCAACGCCCTTAGTAGGCGTAATGTTAAGATTAAAAATGTTTGGGTGGGCTGCCCTCCCCCCCCCCCCCCCCTTGCACCACATTCAACTGATGCACCACATTCAACAAAAACAATGCATCACATTCATTAACCGATCATTATGCAGTTTTTCCTTCATTCGTGACCACACAGGATATTATCCACAGAAAGCCACAGAGCTTTTGTACGCCAAATGCGCGCAATAAAATGCATCCAACAGCTGACTCCAGTAGCATAAGAACAACGCGGCATGGGTGGAACTTTATATACTTTCGGGGTTGTAGTTACAACTGCATCCTTAAAAATTACAACCCCAACATTGCCAGTAAATGCATAAGTAAATAAATACTGCGAACGGTACGCAAAATCACCAAAGGATTTTTTGTCTCAATAACAATAATAACCAGTATGGCGCCGTAGTTGGCGATGAACGAGCGAGCGCGAAGGAAATGTATGGTGAGGTTGGTATGCGCAGTGCGCGCGCATAAGGGTGCTGCTTTCCTAGTACTGTTGCCTGACACCACACCAAATTTCAACTCGATCGGGCAAGTAGTTTCGAGATACAAAAAGGGGTGCGCACTTGCGCACGTGCAGAGGCACCCCACCTCTGACTTCTGGGAAGGCGGCGGCTGAGGGGTCCCTAACCACACACCAAATTTGATTACAATCGGCCCAGCAGTTGTGGAGCTTTTGCGAGCATGTACTTTTCAACACCCCACACGCGGAACGCGGCACGCGCAGTGATAGTCACCCACGTGAGTCTGCACTGGTCTCAAACAGGATAGGTTAGATGGGGCTGCTCAGCAAAGAAGCCCGCTTGTCAATCGGACGTGCGGTTACCGAGATATGAGCTTCTGAAAAGCGTCGCCACGGGCCGGGCCCGGCCACTCATATTCCGATTTTTCCCCTACTTCACGGAAGGACGAGCGAGCTCGAAGGCGCTCGCACGTAATCACCGATATATTGATGGCTCTCATATGACCCATATGACGTCCTGGTGTTATCCCGGCTTTACCGGAGGGTGATTCCCGGTTTGATTGATACTCAGTATTTTGATCCATAGCTTCGTTTCAAAGGCATTCCGTGTACTAGCGTGCATTACTATGTTCTTTGGAACGTGATATGCAAGGTAGAACTGTATAGAGGTGTAGGATTTTATTAACACGCGCCATGGAAGGACTCTGAAAATTACACGCACTGGAGGGGGGGTGGCGGCGGAAAATAAAGCCCCCGATAAGAAATACAATAACCAAAATTGTAGGGTGGAGAGGTTCTGTGGGGAACTCTGCTTTTTCTTTGTTAAATCCATGACCCTAGGTTAATATCTCCGAGGTAAAATGAGGTCAAATATGCTAAAATTGGATTGTTATGCGCTCCTTGGCTTGATATTGTTATGGAACGCAGTGATTGCGTGTAGGTATATGTATAAGTATTAAGTATATTGTATGTACCCCAAAATGGGCTTAAATGATTTGTTGGAGAGTCTAATGATACAATAGGGATGATAGAAGTTGCATTTGAACATACGCCATTCACATACCAGTAAGGCGCCGTAGTTGGCGATGAACGAGCGAGCGCGAAGGAAATGCATGGTGAATTTCAACTCGATCGGGCAAGTAGTTTGTGAGATACAAAAAAGTGCGCGCGTGCGCGCGTACAGAGGCACTCCACCCCTGACTTGTGGAAAAGTGGCGGCTGAGAGGTCCCTAACCACACACCAAATTTTGAACACAATCGGCTCAGGCGTTACGGAGATATATAATAGGGGTGTGCAGTGTGCACGTGCGCACGTGCAGGGGCACCCACCCCTGACTTGTGGGAAGGCGGCGGCTGAGAGGTCCCCAACCACACACTAAATTTGAACACAATCGACTCAGCCGTTCCTGAGATATAGAATAGGGGTGTGCACGTGCGCACGTGCAGACGCACCTCGCCCCTGCCTTGTGGGAAAGCGGAGGCTGAGTGGCCTCTAACCACAAACCAAATTTGCATACAATTTGCCCTGCCGTTGCGGAGTTTTTGCGAGAAAACAATTTCCAACACCCCTCACACGTGCCGCGTGCTGTGCCACGCGCAGTGGTAGTCACCCACATGAGTCGGCACTGGTCTCAAAGATGGTAAGTTGGATGGGGCTGCTCAGTAAAGAAGATCGCTTGTCAATCGGACGTGCGGTTGCAGATATATGAGCTTCTCAAAAGCGTCGCCACGGGCCAGGTCTGGTCGGGTCGGGTCGGGCTGGATCGGGCCGGGCCGCTCATATTCAGATTTTTCCCTTACACCACGGAAGGACGAGCGAGCACGAAGCGCTCGCTCGTAACAAAAAAATAATATGAGCACTGAAAAGTAAAAACTTTAAAATGTTAGTCACGTTTGCCATAAAATAGCATTTAAAATCCAACAATACAACATATTATCCAAATAATACTGTACCGCCATGTAGCCATGTATATTTTGTATGATTGTGTATTTACTCTCCATGTGAAGCTGGCGCTGATGCTGTGATGCTAAGTGAGCTGCAGATTGTCGTGCGCGCGATTCTTTCTCTCATTTCGTTGCTGTTCCAGACACCCAGTTACTGTATGGTGTGTACGTGCAGAATGCAGGGCGGATCCAGGGGGTGCGCAGCGGTCCCCCCCCCCCCCCCCCCCCCCCCCCCCCCCCCCCCCCCCGCCGCCAGAAGGGCGCCCCACGGGCTGTCCGTCGCCGGGCGCCGCCAGGCGCCCGGCGATGGATTAAGGCATTCACATACAGCGAAAAGACGTACTATATGTCATGTGTGCTGGTTGTTTTAATGTCTCCCGTTCGCTCCAGATGCGGCTTAACGAACATTGCTATCATGGCGCCCCTGGATTTTTGGAAGGCGCCCCTAAATTGGCCTGCGGCCACCCCTCCTACAATATCCTGGATCTGCCCTTGGCAGAATTGTACAGCGATCTTTCCGTAGCCAATCAGCAACGGATTGATAATTGGATGTTGGATAGTTGGGATAGTTCATGTATAGCTCACGTTTCACCAGTGGCGGTTCTTCCGTTGAGGAAGATGAGGCAGTGCCTTACCTAAATTAGCCAAACATATAAAGTATAATCTTATTTTCCCTAAATATTCAATAATTTTAGTAAGGTTATAAGGAACAAAATATTTCATGGACAAAACGATTTTCCAAACAGTTAAAACGCGTCTCATTTTCATGTTATTTCCAGATGTTTGCTAGTATCGATAGGCTCAAATCAGCCTAGCCATTGCAATTTAGCATTGTTAAAATTTGGGCTGTGAGGAACTGCCTCACGCGTGTTTCGCCCAGATCTTTGGCGGTTTTCAACGGGCGCTTCCGTTCGGGAGAAATTCGATGCGGCGTCAGCCGTCAACGCGGTAGCAGCAAAGGACCTTTGTGACAGGCGCCATTAATGTTTCGGGATATTTTGAATGCGCGATCTTTTTCTAATGGTTAAATATCTATTTTTAAATCTCCTTTTAATGGTAAATACCATTAACTTATGTAATAGTTACATATTGCTGCAAGGAGATCGGCGGGCCGTCCAGACTTATATTACAAACAGGACATTATATTTCAGTGCATGTTTCTTAGCCGTGTAGCGTGTTCTTCGCATATACCTAATGATTGTATGTGTAGACTCCGCGTCCTATTGTTAGCATACAGGCGCACAGTTCTTGTCAAGCGGCAGAATGAAGAGTCAAATCGAAAGCCTTAGGTACGTGCCGCACTACCGCACACTCTGCGTGATAATTCTTGCCTATTTTCAAATCAATTCCAAGCTGATGACAGCATATAAACAGGCTGTTTGTAGCGGTGAAGTATTAACCGTGGTGATCTACATATATTTACCAAACTACTAAACAAAATCACGAAACAGTGCCCCCCCCCCCCTCCCCCATCCCGACTGCCTCAACTACGTTTGACCCCTGGCACCACCACTGCGTTTCACTCAGTCATCTGTAAACTGTTTGTGAAAATCAAAGAGATAATCAAACCTATGTTAATTCTATGGTGTTTAACTATTCTCAATTTTGCACATTTTTTTTGTTGTTTCTGGATTAGCTTTTACCCCCCCCCCCCCCCCCCCCCCCCTCCACCCGGTCGCCGAGTCAATTACAGCCCCAACGAAAAACAAAAAGTTCCGCCTCTGCAACGCGGCAGTGGAGCAGTTGCGTACAAAACAGATGAGGGGACATAATGCATATTATTGATGCACGCGTTCAGTGCAATGCAAAGGCTCAAGAGCAATAATCGCCAGGGTATGCCTTTTTTCGAGAAAACAAATTAGAACGATAACGACATCGTTAAGTAAAGGCATGAAATCATGATTTACGCATGGAGATTAAATATAGAATATAGCAGCTCAGTCCTTGGAACACAGCAGCACAGTCCGTGTAGCGATTCAATAGACGGCTGACAAATATCTGCCTTCGCCAGAACTACTACCCCGTGCTATCGGTCTGCCTGCCGGGCCCGCTCCCAGCCATAAGGCCTGCAGCGGCCGCGGCGCGTTTGATCGGCTCTGGTTCCGCTTCGGGCACGTCACACCCGGGTTCGATGGATCGAACGCTGTGGAGGGGGAGGGGGAGTACCGACTGCGCGTTACCGCCTCTGCCCGCTGTGACGTCACCTTCATCGGTCACGTGACAGGGTGAACGTAGTCCGGAGAAATGCGCAGAGTGGCCGGAGAAGAGTCCGCAGAAATGCGGGCAGCGATGACCGTGTGTGTGTACTATATGACATCATCCTGCGGCCTGACCGTTACTGGTGGTGCAACGCAGACAACGTCGGCAGGCACAGGATGTGATGTGCTGTGCTCTCGAGCGGAATATTCCCAACTTGAGAGCGAGTCAGCGGACAGTGTGCAGCAATGCATGATAAACATGCAGTCGTGTGGCGTCCCAAGTCGCAGACCTTCCCAGGAAAGCTGGCAGGTTGTTTGTTGATGGATGCCGTCACAGATCAAGTTAAGTTATGCCTAGAATACCGGCCCAAAACATCTGACATTAAATAAGCACGTTTCGATCAGACTGGTTATTGCTTCAACATTTTTAACGATTAAATCACGATTGATTTTGGAACCTGAATGATTCAATCGCCGTTCGATTCCAGGGGCGGCGGAAGAGGAGCGCAGCCGAGGGGCGTTTTGTGTTTGGCAGGGGCTGCGGATTCCCAAGGAAAGCCAAGGCCAAGGGAAGCCAAGGGGGCGCTCTGGCCGCCTGAGGGGGCGTTCTGGCCGCCTGGGGGGCGCTCTGACTGCCTGAGGGGGCGCTCTGGCTGCCTGAGGGGCGCTCTGACAACCTGAGGGGGGGGGGACTTTGGCCGCCTGAGGGGGCGCTCTGGCCGCCTGAGGGGGCGCTCTGGCCGCTTGAGAGGGCCCTCTGGCCGCCTGAGGGGGCGCTCTGGTCGCCTGAGGGGGCGCTCTGGCTGCCTGAGGGGCGCTCTGGCTGCCTGAGGGGCGCTCTGGCAGCCTGAGGGGGCACTCTGGCCGCTTGAGGGGGCGCTCTTGCCGCTTGAGGGGGCGCTCTGGCTGCCTGAGGGGGCGCTCTGGCCGCCTGAGCGGGCGCTCTGGCTGCCCGAGGGGCGCTCTGGCTGCCTGAGGGGGCGCTCTGGCAGCCTGAGGGGCACTCTGGCTGCCTGAGGGGCGCCCAGGAGATGTGCAACCAGGAATACATTCCTGGTTGCACATCTCGGTATAATACAAAATATTGAAATTGAGGTAGTTTTTAATATACGTATTCTTCCGATAGTAAATCACGATGACCGGTGGCAGTCAGCGCTCAATAGTACATAAGATAATAACAACGAACTATATGCATATGTACCGAACTGTGACAAACAACTGGTAACAGTGCAAATGGTTTCGAAGCAGCAAGACTTTTCCGCACATAATTAATAATAACAGGGGTAATAAAATAACACAAAATAATAGGGGTTACCTGAGTCAGGTTTCAATATTAAAATTTCGTTTGTCCACGACCTAAAATTAACATTTTCACGCCGCTTCGCGGCATCACATCAGTGGCCATCGTCATAACAAAGTCATCGTCTTCGTCTTCGGTTCGTTGTAGCGGTGAATTGAATGAATAGCATGTTTAGCTTCTTAATCTCTACAAGGCCCACCGCCTATGTATATGGGATTTATCAGGCAAACCCCTAAAAATTTCGCGCCGCTTCGCGGCGCTAAATAACAAGTTCCTACTATAACATGAAGGTCCACATTAAAAATGCTGCAAAGGCACGCGGGGGATACGCGCTCAGGGGATACACGCATAAAAATGGGTAACTTTTCTTTCGTCATTTTAGCCGACCCCCACACACTCCAAAATTATCGGTGACGCCTCTGGGTACAGCTGACAATTGGCATAGTTTTGCTTAGGGTAAGGCAATGTCGGAAGAATACAAACTGCAAGCTGACAATCTTTCCTTTTTCGATATCCCAAAAGGTCGAAAAGCTCAAATTAACCAATCGAAATCGTGTAGTTGCAAAATAAAGTGGGCCAAATCCGAGAAGAAATTTCGAAATTGGGGGTAGGTAAGGTCCGCTAAAAATGGTTTGCCCCCCCCCCAAAAAAAACGTCCTGCTGGATCCGCCCTTGTACATGTGTCACAGGCAAATGCAGGTAAATAAATAAAAAGGTGAATATTTCACTTTAATACATGCTTTGTATGTATGTAGTTTGTCCCAGGGAAGCGCTATTTACTTTGTACATCTCCATTCAGCTGAACGTTTCTAAAACTATGCATACTAGGATATAACCACGGTAAAACTATTGAATATGTTACTTATTATTGGGACACAGTCAATCCACACGTGTGCTCACGTACTGTTTCATATTTCAAACCTGTTTTAGCTTTACCAGAGCGCGCCCGCTCGGTCATCGCCCAAAAAGGCGTCTTACTGGTATAATATTGTAGCCTAAATCCGAGGAGATGTCCCGATGGGGCCCGATGGGGCGCCCTGGGTTTATTTGCCCCCCCCCCCCCCCCCCCCTCCCCCGATCCGAAAATTCCTTCCGCCGCCACTGTTCGATTCACGGAACGAACCAATTCTTGAGAATTGATTCGTTCCGATTCAAAGAATCAAAACAATATTTTAATCGATTCACGTTTGATTCAACTTTAAATATGTATGTTTTTCTTGTCATTTATGTCAAATTTATACAAATGGAAACATACATATATATGATCATTACCAAGGCCCTACCTATTATGCAAGGGCATTACCTTCAGAAAGTTGGGGGGGGGGGGACGGAAGCATTCTGAGGTCGATTCTTCCCATGCAACGCCCGTAAACGTAATATTAAAATCCGGAAATGTTGGGGGGACACGTCCCCCCCCCCTCCCCCCGTGTGCGGAGCCCCTGATCATTACAACATTGTTACAGCAATTATATTTCAGTAGGTATACATGAATGTTCCTAGCCACCGTGACTGCATTGTATTTGCACACTTTACCATGTGGACTCGAATCGTTAAGAATCGTTAAATCTTTTGATTCAATCAGCCTTGATTCCATGCGGGGTTTGATTCAATCACGATTCATGAATCAAAAGGTCTGGTGGTGAATCGATAATTTTGTTTATCCGAGGAATTTTGATTGAACGATTCCAATCGATTCCATCGGAGTCGAATCTATAACCAGTCTGGTTCCGATGACACTCCAGCCAGCCTGTTCCGTGATGATAGCTGACGTCACAGCCGAACCTCTGCCACCCAACTGTGAGATCTGTGGTGTCGCTTTAAAACTTACCGAATCAACTCTAATTCCCATGAACAGCCTTGGTGCGCTACTGTTGTATGTACTGTTGTACATATGTATGTATGTACTGTACTGTTGATGTATGTTGTACGTGGTTGCATGGCGGCTGGTGACTTGCTGAGCGAGCTCGCCGGCCCGATATATGTCAGAAGGTCGTAGCCGCTGGCTGTTCCATATCTCTAGATACACGGAATAGTGACCGGAGACAGGCCACAGTAATAGTGCACGGAATATCCGGAGTAGTGACCCGGACAGGACATGACAGCTGGTGAGCAGCAGGAGCCCCATGTTACAGGACATTACTCAGAGAAAGGCGCGGCCAGCTGATAACAGCTGGTGAGCAGCAGGAGCCCCATGTTACAGGACATTACTCAGAGAAAGGCGCGGCCAGCTGCACGCACTCGGGAAGCCAGGGCACGTGACCTGTGCTGGATGTGGTCGAGGGTGATTCCCTTCCCGCTGACGCAGGGACATCTGAAGCTGCAGCATGACCAGGCAAAATGAGTCATCTGAAGCCAGCATGACCAGGCAAAATGAGTCACCATGATGGGTTCTAAAGTTTCCGATTCTGCGGCCAAACGATGGAGAATTAAACCAAATCGAATTGAATGATGTAACTCCAGTCCGTGTGCGGTTCTTTACTGCGCCGATGCTCCAGTAGTCTATCGCAGTTATTTCTGACGACGACGATGCTGGGTGTGGATAGTTTTTGGTTTAACTTCCAGAACATGCACATGTCAGAAACTCAAGTTATTTGACGTTTTGTATAGTGGTGTTTAAATTAATTGTACTTTTAATTTTGAATTTCTCTTCTCTGGGGGCGCAACGATGTTCAATTGGTCATTGCATATGCATATATTTGCAATAATTGCAGACGCATATATTTCACCTATTATGATGAGTTATTCAGCTGGATCGCCAGTAAATTTCCTCCCGTGGCAGGTGAGTCCATAAAAATATCACGCGAGCGATGTGTGTATAGCGTGATTGCGTGCTCCCATTCGAACGTCAGAATGTGAACGGTGGCTGGGTCGGAACTATTTTTGGTCATGCTCATGATTCAGTTTATGAATGTGTGCCGTCGTTTCGCAGTGGATAATAGTTCCGGAACTTTATTAGTTGTGTAAGACAAACTGCTCTGAACGTGCTGGTCACGAAGGTCACGAAACGATCGGAGGTGAAGTTATTGATGCTATTGACTAGAGTTATGGATCACCATATCAACAGGGCCGGCATGGATTAAAACCCAGTGAGCCTGGCGCTGGCACTCGACCTGAGCTCCCTGGCTTACTGGTCTACTGGGTCTGGTGGGGCTGGGTCAATTCCACGGTGGGGGGGGGGGGGGGCTATGCATTCATAACTATGCTATGCATTGTATGTATATGGCATGCTTGATTGGCCCGACTGTCATGTCATGCTGACATGGCATGGTGTGCCGCTGCGCCAATGCCGCCGTGTGTTCAGTTTGGGTCTTTTTGTTTGCAAATCCATTATTGATGCGCCATGACTTCGTTCCGAAGTAGCACACAACTGTGCAGTGGCTAATGAACTGCATGATGCCTCTGTGTGCCTTTGTGTGAGCCTGTGTAACCCTGACTAAAACTGCTGCAGTCAGGTAACACTCGTGACGTCATCACCAGACCCAAACATTAGCCCTTGTGCGCGTTGACCTGTGCTCTAGACAGAAAAGCTTCTTGATTCCTATCTGCGGACCTGACCTGACCTCGCGTGACCGTGACCTGCGTCGCAGTCAGCTGTTGCCATCCTGACCTGACCTGACCTCACCTCACCTGACCTCGTGTGACGGTGACCTGCGTCGCAGGCAGATGCTGCCATACTAACCTGACATGACCTGACCTGACCTCGTGTGACGGTGACCTGCGTCGCAGTCAGCTGCTGCCATCCTGACCTGACCTGACCTGATCTCACCTGACCTCGTGTGACGGTGACCTGCGTCGCAGTCAGCTCCTGTCATCCTGGCCTGACCTGGCATGACCTGACCTGACCTCGTGTGACCGTGACCTGCGTCGCAGTCAGCTGCTGCCGTCCTGACCTGACCTGACCTGACCAGACCTGACCTCGTGTGACCGTAACCTGCGTCGCAGTCAGCTGCTTCCATCCTGACCTGACCTGACCTGACCTCGTGTGACCGTGACCTGCGTCGCAGTCAGCTCCTGTCATCCTGACCTGACCTGACATGACCTGACCTGACCTCGTGTGACGGTGACCTGCATCGCAGTCAGCTGCTTCCATCCTGACCTGACCTGACCTGACCTCGCGTGACCGTGACCTGCGTCGCAGTCAGCTGCTTCCATCCTGACCTAACCTGACCTGACCTCGTGTGACCGTGACCTGCGTCGCAGTCAGCTCCTGTCATCCTGACCTGACCTGACATGACCTGACCTGACCTCGTGTGACGGTGACCTGCGTCGCAGTCAGCTGCTGCCGTCCTGGCCTGACCTGACCTGACCTTGTGTGACCGTGACCTGTGCTGCAATCAGCTGCTGCCGTCCGGACCTGACCTGACCTGACCAGTGTGACCGTGACATGTGCTGCAATCAGCTGTTGCCGTCCTGACCTGACCTGACCTCGTGTGACGGTGACCTGCGTCGCAATCAGCTGCTGCCGTCCGGACCTGACCTGACCTGACCTTGTGTGACCGTGACCTGTGCTGCAATCAGCTGCTGCCGTCCTGACCTGACCTGACCTCGTGTGACCGTGACCTGTGCTGCAATCAGCTGCTGCCGTCCTAACCTAACCTGACCTGACCTGACCTCGTGTGACCGTGACCTGTGCTGCAATCAGCTGCTGCCGTCCTGACCTAACCTGACCTGACCAGAGTGACCACCTGTGACCGTGACCTGTGCCGCAGTCAGCTGCTGCCGTCCTGACCTGACCTGACCTGACCTGACCTCGTGTGACCGTGACCTGCGACGCAGTCAGCTTCTTCCGTCCTGACCTGACCTGACCTGGCCAGAGTGACCACGTGTGACCGTGACCTGCGTCGCAGTCAGTTACTGCCGTCCTGACCTGACCTGTCCTGACCTGACCTCGTGTGACCGTGACCTGTGTTTCAATCAGCTGCTGCCGTCCTGACCTGACCTGACCTGACCAGAGTGACCACGTGTGATCTTGACCTGTGCCGCAGTCAGCTGCTGGGCGGCGTGTCGGTCCTGTTGCTGCCGTTCGTCAGCAGCTACGCGGCCATCCTGACGCTGTTCGTCGTCTACTCGATCGGCATCGGCACGTGGTTCGTGAACCTGGCACCCGTGCTGGCCGACCACCACGGCATCGACAAGATCGCCTCCTCCTACGGCCTGGTGCGCATGTTCCACGGCCTCTCCACGCTGGCCATGCCGCCGCTGTTCGGTGAGTCATGTTCTACGGCCTCTCCACGCTGGCCATGCTTGGTGAGTCATGTTCTACGGCCTCTCCACGCTGATCATGCCGCCGCTGTTCGGTGAGTCATGTTCTACGGCCTCTCCACGCTGATCATGCCACCGCTGTTCGTGAGTCATGTTCCACGGCCTCTCCACGCTGGCCATGCCGCCGCTGTTCGGTGAGGCATGTTCCACAGCCTCTCCACGCTGATCATGCCGCCGCTGTTCGGTGGGTCGTGTTCCACGGCCTCTCCACGCTGGTCATGCTTGGTGAGTCATGTTCTACGGCCTCTCCACGCTGATCATACCGCCGCTGTTCGGTGAGGCATGTTCCACGGCCTGTCCACGCTGATCATGTTTGGTGAGTCGTGTTCCACGGCCTGTCCACGCTGATCATGCCGCCGCTGTTCGGTGGGTCATGTTCCACAGCCTCTCCACGCTGATCATGCCGCCGCTGTTCAGTGAGTCGTGTTCCACGGCCTCTCCACGCTGGCCATGCCGCCGCTGTTCGGTGGGTCATGTTCCACGACCTCTCCACGCTGGCCATGCCGCCGCTGTTCGGTGGGTCGTGTTCCACGGCCTCTCCACGCTGGTCATGCTTGGTGAGTCATGTTCTACGGCCTCTCCACGCTGATCATGCCGCCGCTGTTCGGTGGGTCGTGTTCCACAGCCTCTCCACGCTGATCATGCCGCCGCTGTTCGGTGGGTCATGTTCCACAGCCTCTCCACGCTGATCATGCCGCCGCTGTTCAGTGAGTCGTGTTCCACGGCCTCTCCACGCTGGCCATGCCGCCGCTGTTCGGTGGGTCGTGTTCCACGGCCTCTCCACGCTGGCCATGCTTGGTGAGTCATGTTCTACGGCCTCTCCACGCTGGCCATGATTGGTGAGTCATGTTCTACGGCCTCTCCACGCTGATCATGCCGCCGCTGTTCGGTGAGAGCGCGCAGCATGGTTTTATGATCTCAAATCTGCCACATTTCTGATGACTGTGACCTCATATGGTTAGTGAAGTGGATCCCCAAGCACAGGGCTTGCAACTTTGATGAACGTTGCATTGCATAATATACGTTCAAATACAATGTCATGTTGTTATTAAACGGATTGTGCTTTTGTTATTAACCGATCAGTTGATGTCCACACTTGCCTGTTCATGGGTGGAGCTTTTAGGCACCTGCTGCCCTCGACTGTGTTGTTTTGGTGCTGCTCAGGGTCAGGGGTGATATTGGACAGGACCGGTGACCTCTGTTGTTCTGGTGCTGCTCAGGGGTGATATTGGACAGGACCGGTGACCTCTGTTGTTCTGGTGCTGCTCAGGGTCAGGGGTGAGATTGGACAGGACCGGTGACCTCTGTTGTTCTGGTGCTGCTCAGGGTCAGGGGTGAGATTGGACAGGACCGGTGACCTCTGTTGTTCTGGTGCTGCTCAGGGTCAGGGGTGAGATTGGACAGGACCGGTGACCTCTGTTGTTCTGCTGCTGCTCAGGGTCAGGGGTGATATTGGACAGGACCGGTGACCTCTGTTGTTCTGGTGCTGCTTAGGGTCAGGGGTGATATTGGACAGGACCGGTGACCTCTGTTGTTCTGGTGCTGCTCAGGGTCAGGGGTGATATTGAACAGGACCGGTGACCTCTGTTGTTCTGCTGCTACTCAGGGTCAGGGGTGATATTGGACATGACCGGTGACCTCTGTTGTTCTGGTGCTGCTCAGGGTCAGGGGTGAGATTGGACAGGACCGGTGACCTCTGATGTTCTGTGGCTGCTCAGGGTCAGGGGGGATATTGGACAGGACCGGTGACCTCTGTTGTTCTGGTGCTGCTCAGGGTCGGGGGTGATATTGGACAGGACCGGTGACCTCTGTTGTTCTGGTGCTACTCAGGGGTGATATTGGACAGGGCCAGTGACCTCTGTTGTTCTGGTGCTACTCAGGGGTGATATTGGACAGGACCGGTGACCTCTGTTGTTATGGTGCTGCTCAGGGGTGATATTGCACAGGACCGGTGACCTCTGTTGTTATGGTGCTGATCAGGGGTGATATTGGACAGGACCGGTGACCTCTGTTGTTCTGGTGCTGCTCAGGGTCAGGGGTGATATTGGACAGGACCGGTGACCTCTGTTGTTCTGCTGCTGCTCAGGGTCAGGGGTGATATTGGACAGGACCGGTGACCTCTGTTGTTCTGCTGCTGCTCAGGGGGATATTGGACAGGACCGGTCACCTATGTTGTTCTAGTGCTGCTCAGGGTCAGGGGTGATGGTAGACAGGACCGGTGACCTCTGTTGTTCCGGTGCTGCTCAGGGTCAGAGGTGATATTGGACAGGACCGGTGACCTCTGTTGTTCTGGTGCTGCTCAGGGTCAGGGGTGATGGTGGACAGGGCCGGTGACCTCTGTTGTTCTGGTGCTGCTCAGGGGTGATATTGGACAGGACCGGTGACCTCTGTTGTTCTGGTGCTGCTCAGGGTCAGGGGTGATGGTGGACAGGACCGGTGACCTCTGTTGTTCTGGTGCTGCTCAGGGGTGATATTGGACAGGACCGGTGACCTCTGTTGTTCTGGTGCTGCTCAGGGTCAGGGGTGATGGTGGGCAGGACCGGTGACCTCTGTTGTTCTGGTGCTGCTCAGGGGTGATATTGGACAGGTCCGGTGACCTCTGTTTTTCTGGTGCTGCTCAGGGTCAGGGGTGATGGTGGACAGGACCGGTGACCTCTGTTGTTCTGGTGCTGCTCAGGGGTGATGGTGGACAGGACCGGTGACCTCTGTTGTTCTGCTGCTGCTCAGGGGTGATGGTGGACAGAACCGGAGACTACGGCAGCCAGTTCTTCGGCATCGGCACGTGTATGGTGGTGGCCGGCCTGGTGGTGGTCGGCATGACGTTGACGTCACTGGAGAAGAGGCACGGCATGCTGCAGAGCTCGGCCCCCGACCAGCCGCCGGCGGAGGCCTGAGCTGCACAGCTCTGCACACTACCAGACCGGCCGACGTCTGCGCTGGCGACATTCTCAGACATGTAACAGATATGTGCCGACATTCTCAGACATGTAACAGATATGTGCCGACATTCTCAGACATGTAACAGATATGTGCCGACATTCTCAGACATGTAACAGATATGTGCCGACATTCTCAGACATGTAACAGATATGTGCCGACATTCTCAGACATGTAACAGATATGTGCCGACATTCTCAGACATGTAACAGATATGTGCCGACATTCTCAGACATGTAACAGATATGTGCCGACATTCTCAGACATGTAACAGATATATGCCGACATTCTCAGACATGTAACAGATATGTGCCGACATCTCAGACATGTAAACAGATATGTGCCGACATTCTCAGACATGTAACAGATATGTGGCTGACTTGGAAATTGCAGCTCTCATAAAATTATTATTTATGCTTACAATTGTTGAGGCAATCTAAATCTTGTCCATGAGTTAATAGATTCCAGTTTTTCCAATAGTGTCCAGTTTGCCTTGACATTTAAATTGAATACTCGTGTATTTCAAACAGGGGCGCAGCCATACCTTCAGAAGGGGGCAAGCCCCTGGAGAGGCCCCCACCCAAAAAAATACCCCTGGATATGAAAAACTATACGCATTTCGGCCACTTTATTTTGTGAGGCCCCCTTTTAACAATTTTTCTTCGTCTTCTTTGATGAGCTGATTGGACCAGGACCCTCAGTAGGCATTGTACTGAGCGCAATACTAATTGTATTGTTACGTACAGGAGAAAAACATATCTTAGCTGACAACAGGTGGGGGTCGGCTTTTGAGTGTGGGGCGGCTGAAATGACGAGAAAATGCACCCCATTTTGATACTGTGGATATAAGCCTTTGCAGCATTTTGTATGTGGATTGTCATGTTATAGTAGGTAGGTATGTGTTGTTAGTTAGCGCCGCGAAGCGGCGCGAAATTTGTACAGTTTTGCCGATAAAACCAGAAATATAAGCGCTGGGCCTTGTAGCTCGGATAATAAGCTAAAAATGTTATTCATTCAATCAGCGTTACGACGAGCCGATGACGGTGACTATGGCTTCGTTATGACGATGACTATCGATGTGACGCGGGAAGAGGCGTGAAATTTTATTTTGGGTCCTGGAAAACTAAATGTTAATATTGAACCAGACCGTGAGGTGAGATGGCTTGGGGAGATGGTCTTGGCCTGTTCCACTATCAGCTCTTCGGTCAGCAATGTGCACCGCTGGAGGCAGCTTCCGGGTGCCGATATCCTCGTCTTTGCGTTCGCGTCGCCGTTTTCGGAACTCGACAAACTAGCTAAACATGTAGCCTGCTTGAAACTCCAAGTGAATATTTTATGAAGGG